>OY754978.1:35240329-35250329 GCA_963576475.1 Molanna angustata
TTCGCTCCGTGCCCTGTGAGCATCTGTGTGAGGAAATATGAGATTTTGTTGTATTTCCTGAATGCATGTGCTTGTTGTAAGTTGTTAAAGAATGTCTTAGTGACTTTGCCAGTTTGCGATTCAGCATATCTCTGTTCCCATTTGCTCAGGAGGTGTTGTCTTATAAGCCTTTTTGCGTGACTCAGCGGAAATTTATCATATATTTTAACAGTCTTTGTTTTTGTTGCTGCATCTTTTGCAAGTTGGTCAGCTCGTTCGTTGCCCGGTATTCCAGAGTGTCCTTTAATCCAAGCAAATGTGCACGTTGTGCCGTTTTCTTTCAAGCTTTTGCAGGTGTTTTGTATGGAAAAGACAAGCCGGTTAGTCGGGGCTCCGTTTTCGAGCGCTTTTATTGCACTTTTGCAATCCGATAAAAGTTTAACCTGCGAGTGCTTTTGTCTTTGTTTCGTTAGCCATTCTAGCGATTCTCTGATGGCTACGAGCTCGGCCTGAAAGACGGTGCAATGGTCTGCCATGGGAAGTTTTTTGGTGGCTATCTCTTTATTATCATGGTCAAAGGTAACAAAAGCTGCTCCAACTTTCCCTTCCGTTTTGCTACCATCTGTATAGATGTATAGGGTATCGGCGTCAGTTGTCGAAGACTGCTCGATATTGCCGAGGTATTCGGTTTTCACCCCTATTTGTTCGGTTGGGTGCGGGAGTTCTTTAATCTTTACCTTGTTCTGGAGCCTTACGTCCGAAGGGAGTAGCTCTTGGATGGTACCTTTTATTTTGGTGTCGTATATTAGTGACAGCTCTTCCACCTTCAAGTCCAGTGGCATGACTCCTGCTATTGCTTGGACGGACGTGAGCGACGTTGTTCTGTATGCCTTGCATATTCTCAGTGCGACCGCCCGTTGGACGATGTTGAGCTTCTTGCGGATGTTTTGCCTTTTCGCAGCGTCCGCCCAGACGCTGGACGCATAGGTCACTACTGGCTCTGTTATTCCATGGTATATGGTTTTAATAGCTTCAGGGGGCAGTCCCCATGTCGCTTTTGCCATGGTCGTTAATTTATTAGTGATGCCAGTAGCTTTTTTACAAATCGTGTCCACGTGTTTGCTCCAGTTTAACTTGTGATCAATAGTGACCCCTAGTACTTTGGCGTCTTCAGAGAGGGGGAGTGGCTGGCCATTCATAATAATCTTTGGTTCTCTCACTCTCCTCTTAGTCATGAAGAGCACCTTTGTTTTTGCCTCTGAAAATGAAAGCTTTACTTTTGTTCCCCATTGGGAGACCGTATCGAGAGTTACGTTGGCGATCGTTTCCAGAGTTGGAGTGTCAGCTGCTTCAATAATGAGGAAGACATCATCCGCGAAGGCTTGGATGTGTACGTTGGGATGGAAAGGCAGTTGAAGGAGTTGGTCTAGGATTATGTTCCAGAACATAGGTCCGCAGGCCGATCCTTGAATGCAACCTTTGTTGCTCTCTTTCCATACTTTTACGCCTGCGTAGACGGTCTCGACAGTTCGATCACTCAGGTAGTTCTTTATGAGTGCGAAAGTATTGCGGGGGCAGCTCTTATCGGCCAGCTGGCTGAGCAGGAACGGCCACCACGCATTGTCGAACGCCCCTTGGATATCTAAGGAGATAGCTAGCACTACGTTTCCTTTTCTTTGGGCGGTCTTGATCCTTCTGACCGTGTCGTAGAGAGCGTCTTCAGTGCTCGTTTGGGGCGTGAAACCAAACTGTCGTAAGCTGAGTCTTTCCTCACTTATGAGTCTCCATTGTGTACGGGATGCGATCAGTTTCTCGAGTGTCTTTCCAAGAACGGATATCAATCCGATCGGACGGTATGACGATATGTCCTCGTAGTCATCTTTACCCGGTTTGGGGATGATTTTGATTCGGGCAATTTTCCACGCTCTCGGGAAACATCCGAGTCTGAGGCAAGCATTGTAAATGGCTGTCAACTCTTTCGGGATCGCTTCGAAGGCTTGTAGACATATGTCAGAGGTGAAGTGGTCACTTCCTGGGGCTTTGGATGGATTCATGGACACGATTATTTTTTTGACCTCTTCCTGCGTAAAGGGCTGTTCGTCTTCGAGGGAAGGCGTGGAGCGTGAGTTAATTCGAATGTTGGTCTGCTCGGTCGTCTCGTTGTTCGTGTCATCATCCGGAAAGAATTTCTCGAGGAAGGCTTCCGCAGATTCTCGCGCCGTGTTTGTGAATCCTTTTGCAGTTTTGACAGTCTCGGGTGGTTTGCGACTGTAGGGTTTCAAGATTCGTTGGACGCAGCTCCAGACGGTTTCGTTTTCTTGGATTTGACAGTATTCTTTCCAACTTTTGGTTCTTGCAACCTGGATGGCCTCTTTGAACTCCTGTTTGGCTCTAATGTATTCTGGAAGCGTAATTTGGGTTCTCCTCGCGATGGCTGAGTTTTTGAGTCTTCTTTTAGAGGCTATGGCCTTCTTCTTTAACGACTCTAGCTCAGAGTTCCACCACGGGCACTTCTTTCGCTTAGCAGGTCTGATGGGTGGTATCGCTGCTCTGCAGGATTCGTGGATACCATCCGTGATGGATTGAATCTGTCTTTCCAGTATCACAGTTTGGTCGTTTTCAGAAATTCTTTCCTCGTTGATCTGTTTACTTTCCACGTGAGCTATTAGTTTCTTTTGGAACTTCGTCCAGTTAGCTTTGGCTGTTTTATACAAAAACGTGGAGTCTTCTATCGAACCAGGCGTTGTTTGTCTCTCAATGTCAAATGTAATTGCGTTATGATCGGAGAGTGGAGCTATTTCCCTGTCAACTTTCCAATGACTGATTTTGCTGAGTAGGTTTTGCGTACAAACTGTAACGTCAATTACGCTCGATATATCGATGTTATTGCGCGTAATTTCGAAGGTTGGTGTATTGCCTTCGTTTAAGACGTGGAGTTGATGTTGAGATAAGAAGTCTATGACTTCTTCTCCTCTTTTGTCAGTTCGCGCGCTGCCCCACCAGATGCTTTTAGCATTTGCATCAGCACCAAAAAGGACGGTATGCTTTTTGTCCGAATTCATAATTTTATCGACGCAGGAAACGTTCCTTTCAACGCTTTCTCCTGGTTCGCAGTATACAGATCCAACGACCAACTTAATTCCGCCGAGTGTCATCTCCACAAACACGCACGCGTGATCGGAAAACTGCTGTAACATGATGCTGTCATTCGCGGTCCCTTTGGCCACTAGAATTGCCGCCTTGACCACATGGTCTTTTTGCGGTTTCTGGAAGGTCAGTCCATCAAAGATCTTCTTGTTGACCTTTCCTTTATTCCCAGTGTAGGGTTCTTGTAGAAGAGCAACATCATAGCCTTCCTCGGAAAACTTATCAATGAAGCTCAACGTTGCCGCTTCGCACCTCTGGAGATTGACTTGAGCCATTTTGATGGAGGGGCCCTTAGCAAAGGTATTCGACCATGTCCCTGTACCGTTTTAGATACCTTCTGTATATTGGGCACTCTTTGGTTTGGTCTTTGTGCCGAGTCGGTTGTGTTTCCTTGTATTTTTTATTGCTCTCCAAGCAATGTGCACATTCCGACTGTTTACCTTTGCATTCATTAGGTGGGTGACTTTGGCAGCACAGTCTGCACGTTTCCTCCGGTGCATTGCACTTTGCTGCATAGTGGCCGTACCTCTGACATTTCCTGCATGTCAGGGACCCAATGTGTTCGTCGACCTTCACCTTAAGGAACCCGATGTTGACAGATTCCGCTCTCAAAAGCTCATCGAATAGCTGAGGATATGTTGAAATTACCACCTTTTTAAGCAAGTTATTTCTCCTAAATCTTGCCATGTACACAATTTTTGTGTCCTTATCGAGACCCTCTTTGTATTTATTTGAGATCGAGGGATTCTGTTTCCACAGTCCCTCGAGTATCTCCTCCTCTGTCAGGTGCTCTTCGACACCGATAAGGATTATTCTGGGTCTCAATTTGGGTTTTTCGATTGTGGTTATATTTTCTTGGCTGGCTAAGATTTTACGGAGTTTTTCGATATGCTCAGCTGTGTCGCACTGAACAGCGACCTGATTTCCGGTCTTTTTCCATATTTTGCTCACTCGCAGTCCCGATTTAATAGGGTTTACCTCTTTCTTAATTTGTTTGAGAATGTCTTCAGAGGCCATCGGTTTTTTGCCTGTAACCACTATTGTTTGGGCGCGAGGAATGGTTTTTGCTGCTTGGCGAGATGTTGAGGGAGAAGGTGGTGATGATCGTGGTGTTGGAGTAAGCAGGGCGGGCCAATCGTGCGCTTTTAAGGCGAAAGCATTTGTGTGCCTTATTTCTTGTTCCAACAGTTTTTGTGTGTTGGAAAGGCGCTCTTTATGTAGGTCTTCTTTACTCGAAAGGACCCGCTCGGCAAGTTCCTCTGCGCATACCGATATTGAGTTGAGGCTATCCTTAATCTCCTTTTTGATTTGTTTGTGGATATTGCCACTCCTATCAAGAGCTGTGAGAGCGGTGGTGATGAATGCCAAAATTGGTCTTAAAAGGCTTTTGCAAGCCCTGGGTGTCTCTTCAGAGGTGCTTGGGGTTTGTGATTGGGTGGCGGCGGCTGGTGATTTTGACATGGTAAAGTTGAAACAAATCAGGTAGAAACTGAAAACAGAAAACTGAAACAGGGGTGAAGAATGGCCTTGACAGAAAAAAAAAAAAAAAAAAAAAAAAAAAAAAAAAAAAAAAAAAAAAAAAAAAGAAGGGCCGGCGCGCAGCGTCAAATTTTTGAAACAATAAAATATAATATCGATAAATAAAATAAATATAATATGTATAGGTATGATATGGGTGTTGTGAAATTAAAATATATAATATGTATGTATGTAATGAAAGTATATAATATGTGTTTGTGTAATGAAAATATATAATATGTATTTGTGTAATTAAAATAAATAATATGTAGGTATTTGTGTGATGAAAATATAAAATATATGATAGGTAGCTATGAATTGAGAGTTATAGCAGAAACTAATGAGAATATAAGAATTAAGAAAATTATGTATATGGATTTAAAAATAAATGCAAATCAAGGCTCGGAATCGAACTTTGCCTAGAAGTTTTGTAAATACTTAGAGAATTTATACCTATTTGAAATTTAACAATTTGAAAATATAATATTTAAAATATCGAACCAATCTTCTCAAGAAGTGTGTGTGTCTTCAGCGGCTACTTGACTAACAATGGGTGGTCCCGTGCTTCCGCAGATTACACGTGATGTGTGAGTGGTTTGAACGCTTTGTTGGTTAGAAACAGTCAAATTTTAATACAATGTTCACGTGATGTTTGGATGATCAAATTTGAAACAAAGTTGATATTCTATGTGTGTGTATAAATTAATAAAAATTATATATGTGCACTCTAGTGTGAATGAATAAATATGATATGTATAGGTATGTATATATGTAGGTATGTAAAATGAATAAATATAATATGTATAGGTATGTATATGGGTGCTGTGTCAAATTTTTGAAACAATAAAATATAATATCGATAAATAAAATAAATATAATATGTATAGGTATGATATGGGTGTTGTGAAATTAAAATATATAATATGTATGTATGTAATGAAAGTATATAATATGTGTTTGTGTAATGAAAATATATAATATGTATTTGTGTAATTAAAATAAATAATATGTAGGTATTTGTGTGATGAAAATATAAAATATATGATAGGTAGCTATGAATTGAGAGTTATAGCAGAAACTAATGAGAATATAAGAATTAAGAAAATTATGTATATGGATTTAAAAATAAATGCAAATCAAGGCTCGGAATCGAACTTTGCCTAGAAGTTTTGTAAATACTTAGAGAATTTATACCTATTTGAAATTTAACAATTTGAAAATATAATATTTAAAATATCGAACCAATCTTCTCAAGAAGTGTGTGTGTCTTCAGCGGCTACTTGACTAACAATGGGTGGTCCCGTGCTTCCGCAGATTACACGTGATGTGTGAGTGGTTTGAACGCTTTGTTGGTTAGAAACAGTCAAATTTTAATACAATGTTCACGTGATGTTTGGATGATCAAATTTGAAACAAAGTTGATATTCTATGTGTGTGTATAAATTAATAAAAATTATATATGTGCACTCTAGTGTGAATGAATAAATATGATATGTATAGGTATGTATATATGTAGGTATGTAAAATGAATAAATATAATATGTATAGGTATGTATATGGGTGCTGTGTCAAATTTTTGAAACAATAAAATATAATATCGATAAATAAAATAAATATAATATGTATAGGTATGATATGGGTGTTGTGAAATTAAAATATATAATATGTATGTATGTAATGAAAGTATATAATATGTGTTTGTGTAATGAAAATATATAATATGTATTTGTGTAATTAAAATAAATAATATGTAGGTATTTGTGTGATGAAAATATAAAATATATGATAGGTAGCTATGAATTGAGAGTTATAGCAGAAACTAATGAGAATATAAGAATTAAGAAAATTATGTATATGGATTTAAAAATAAATGCAAATCAAGGCTCGGAATCGAACTTTGCCTAGAAGTTTTGTAAATACTTAGAGAATTTATACCTATTTGAAATTTAACAATTTGAAAATATAATATTTAAAATATCGAACCAATCTTCTCAAGAAGTGTGTGTGTCTTCAGCGGCTACTTGACTAACAATGGGTGGTCCCGTGCTTCCGCAGATTACACGTGATGTGTGAGTGGTTTGAACGCTTTGTTGGTTAGAAACAGTCAAATTTTAATACAATGTTCACGTGATGTTTGGATGATCAAATTTGAAACAAAGTTGATATTCTATGTGTGTGTATAAATTAATAAAAATTATATATGTGCACTCTAGTGTGAATGAATAAATATGATATGTATAGGTATGTATATATGTAGGTATGTAAAATGAATAAATATAATATGTATAGGTATGTATATGGGTGCTGTGTCAAATTTTTGAAACAATAAAATATAATATCGATAAATAAAATAAATATAATATGTATAGGTATGATATGGGTGTTGTGAAATTAAAATATATAATATGTATGTATGTAATGAAAGTATATAATATGTGTTTGTGTAATGAAAATATATAATATGTATTTGTGTAATTAAAATAAATAATATGTAGGTATTTGTGTGATGAAAATATAAAATATATGATAGGTAGCTATGAATTGAGAGTTATAGCAGAAACTAATGAGAATATAAGAATTAAGAAAATTATGTATATGGATTTAAAAATAAATGCAAATCAAGGCTCGGAATCGAACTTTGCCTAGAAGTTTTGTAAATACTTAGAGAATTTATACCTATTTGAAATTTAACAATTTGAAAATATAATATTTAAAATATCGAACCAATCTTCTCAAGAAGTGTGTGTGTCTTCAGCGGCTACTTGACTAACAATGGGTGGTCCCGTGCTTCCGCAGATTACACGTGATGTGTGAGTGGTTTGAACGCTTTGTTGGTTAGAAACAGTCAAATTTTAATACAATGTTCACGTGATGTTTGGATGATCAAATTTGAAACAAAGTTGATATTCTATGTGTGTGTATAAATTAATAAAAATTATATATGTGCACTCTAGTGTGAATGAATAAATATGATATGTATAGGTATGTATATATGTAGGTATGTAAAATGAATAAATATAATATGTATAGGTATGTATATGGGTGCTGTGTCAAATTTTTGAAACAATAAAATATAATATCGATAAATAAAATAAATATAATATGTATAGGTATGATATGGGTGTTGTGAAATTAAAATATATAATATGTATGTATGTAATGAAAGTATATAATATGTGTTTGTGTAATGAAAATATATAATATGTATTTGTGTAATTAAAATAAATAATATGTAGGTATTTGTGTGATGAAAATATAAAATATATGATAGGTAGCTATGAATTGAGAGTTATAGCAGAAACTAATGAGAATATAAGAATTAAGAAAATTATGTATATGGATTTAAAAATAAATGCAAATCAAGGCTCGGAATCGAACTTTGCCTAGAAGTTTTGTAAATACTTAGAGAATTTATACCTATTTGAAATTTAACAATTTGAAAATATAATATTTAAAATATCGAACCAATCTTCTCAAGAAGTGTGTGTGTCTTCAGCGGCTACTTGACTAACAATGGTTAGGTTAGGTTAGGTTAGGTTAGGTTAGGTTAGGTTAGGTTAGGTTAGGTTAGGTTAGGTTAGGTTAGGTTAGGTTAGGTTAGGTTAGGTTAGGTTAGGTTAGGTTAGGTTAGGTTAGGTTAGGTTAGGTTAGGTTAGGTTAGGTTAGGTTAGGTTAGGTTAGGTTAGGTTAGGTTAGGTTAGGTTAGGTTAGGTTAGGTTAGGTTAGGTTAGGTTAGGTTAGGTTAGGTTAGGTTAGGTTAGGTTAGGTTAGGTTAGGTTAGGTTAGGTTAGGTTAGGTTAGGTTAGGTTAGGTTAGGTTAGGTTAGGTTAGGTTAGGTTAGGTTAGGTTAGGTTAGGTTAGGTTAGGTTAGGTTAGGTTAGGTTAGGTTAGGTTAGGTTAGGTTAGGTTAGGTTAGGTTAGGTTAGGTTAGGTTAGGTTAGGTTAGGTTAGGTTAGGTTAGGTTAGGTTAGGTTAGGTTAGGTTAGGTTAGGTTAGGTTAGGTTAGGTTAGGTTAGGTTAGGTTAGGTTAGGTTAGGTTAGGTTAGGTTAGGTTAGGTTAGGTTAGGTTAGGTTAGGTTAGGTTAGGTTAGGTTAGGTTAGGTTAGGTTAGGTTAGGTTAGGTTAGGTTAGGTTAGGTTAGGTTAGGTTAGGTTAGGTTAGGTTAGGTTAGGTTAGGTTAGGTTAGGTTAGGTTAGGTTAGGTTAGGTTAGGTTAGGTTAGGTTAGGTTAGGTTAGGTTAGGTTAGGTTAGGTTAGGTTAGGTTAGGTTAGGTTAGGTTAGGTTAGGTTAGGTTAGGTTAGGTTAGGTTAGGTTAGGTTAGGTTAGGTTAGGTTAGGTTAGGTTAGGTTAGGTTAGGTTAGGTTAGGTTAGGTTAGGTTAGGTTAGGTTAGGTTAGGTTAGGTTAGGTTAGGTTAGGTTAGGTTAGGTTAGGTTAGGTTAGGTTAGGTTAGGTTAGGTTAGGTTAGGTTAGGTTAGGTTAGGTTAGGTTAGGTTAGGTTAGGTTAGGTTAGGTTAGGTTAGGTTAGGTTAGGTTAGGTTAGGTTAGGTTAGGTTAGGTTAGGTTAGGTTAGGTTAGGTTAGGTTAGGTTAGGTTAGGTTAGGTTAGGTTAGGTTAGGTTAGGTTAGGTTAGGTTAGGTTAGGTTAGGTTAGGTTAGGTTAGGTTAGGTTAGGTTAGGTTAGGTTAGGTTAGGTTAGGTTAGGTTAGGTTAGGTTAGGTTAGGTTAGGTTAGGTTAGGTTAGGTTAGGTTAGGTTAGGTTAGGTTAGGTTAGGTTAGGTTAGGTTAGGTTAGGTTAGGTTAGGTTAGGTTAGGTTAGGTTAGGTTAGGTTAGGTTAGGTTAGGTTAGGTTAGGTTAGGTTAGGTTAGGTTAGGTTAGGTTAGGTTAGGTTAGGTTAGGTTAGGTTAGGTTAGGTTAGGTTAGGTTAGGTTAGGTTAGGTTAGGTTAGGTTAGGTTAGGTTAGGTTAGGTTAGGTTAGGTTAGGTTAGGTTAGGTTAGGTTAGGTTAGGTTAGGTTAGGTTAGGTTAGGTTAGGTTAGGTTAGGTTAGGTTAGGTTAGGTTAGGTTAGGTTAGGTTAGGTTAGGTTAGGTTAGGTTAGGTTAGGTTAGGTTAGGTTAGGTTAGGTTAGGTTAGGTTAGGTTAGGTTAGGTTAGGTTAGGTTAGGTTAGGTTAGGTTAGGTTAGGTTAGGTTAGGTTAGGTTAGGTTAGGTTAGGTTAGGTTAGGTTAGGTTAGGTTAGGTTAGGTTAGGTTAGGTTAGGTTAGGTTAGGTTAGGTTAGGTTAGGTTAGGTTAGGTTAGGTTAGGTTAGGTTAGGTTAGGTTAGGTTAGGTTAGGTTAGGTTAGGTTAGGTTAGGTTAG
>OY754978.1:35255329-35266516 GCA_963576475.1 Molanna angustata
CATGTGAAGCTCCCCAGGTGGGCTTGGCTGCTCTTATCAACTTATTTGTGAGATCCGATGCCTTCTTGCAGGTTTCGTCTATGTGCGTAGACCAGTTCAGGTTTTTGTCGATGTAAACGCCCAGTATCTTGAAGTGGTTAACTGGTATTAACTGTTTTCCGTTCATCGATATTGTGGGATTGCATACCTTGCGCTTGGTCAAGATCATAAGATGCGTCTTTTCTTCGGAGAATTTCAGTTTTGCTTTCCTTCCCCATCTGCAAATGTCTTCCAGAGTGCTGTTAGCTTTGGTTTCCAGGTCGTGCACAGAGTTACTCTTCACTAACAGTAGCACATCATCGGCAAACGCTCTGACCTCTATACCATCTTCGTAGTGGGCCTGCAAAAGATCGTCCAGAATGTAGTTCCAAAAGTCAGGCCCGCAGGACGATCCTTGGACGCATCCTTTACTGGTTATCTTTGTAACTGTGGCATCCGCGAAAGTGAGCTCTACTTTCCTTTCATGTAAATATGACAATATTATATGGAAAATATTACTGGGGCAGCCCTTTTCGCGCAGCTGGTGTAGTAAGAAGGGCCACCAGGCATTGTCGAATGCGCCTTTGATGTCCAGAGAAATGGCGGCTACGATTTTTTTACTTCTAAGTGCCTCTTCAATACTCGTTACTGAGGCCTCCAGTGCGTCCACTGTAGATCTTTGGCGTGTGAAGCCGAATTGGTTCACGCTAAGGGCTTTTGCGTTATGAAGGTTCCAGTTGATTCGATTAGTGATTAGTTTCTCCAACACCTTTCCAAACACCGGCAGCAGACCGATGGGTCTGTATGAGCTTATATCTGCGATGTCGGTTTTGTTGCCCTTTGGTATTATGACCACTTTTGCCACTTTCCAGGCCCTGGGAAAATACTGGAGTTCCATGCACTTATTAAACATTTTTCGGATAAGATC
Organism: Molanna angustata; assembly: GCA_963576475.1. Taxonomy (NCBI): domain Eukaryota; kingdom Metazoa; phylum Arthropoda; class Insecta; order Trichoptera; family Molannidae; genus Molanna; species Molanna angustata. Next base: position 35,256,276 of record OY754978.1, read on the forward strand.
TGGCTTAATTTTGTAAATTTCAAAGCATATATCCGCCGTTAAGTGATCGCGTCCGGGAGCCTTGTCTGGATTCAAACGTTTCAAGACGTTTTCAATCTCCGTTGTTGTAAAAAGTGGATCGTTTCCAGTGTCGGGAGGTTCTCTGGAGCTCGTTCTGATGAGAGTTTGCTCGTCTGTTTCTCCACATCTGTCGTCATCAGGATAAAATCTTTCCAGCAGCCTGCTTGCCGTCTCCTCTGCGCTATTGAAGAAGACGCTTCCATCCTTCATAGTCGCTGGTGGTGTCCATGAGTTGCTTTTGGTCAATATCCTGTGTATCGCGTCCCAAGCTGATTCTCTGTTTTGAACTGTGCAGTGAGACTTCCACGATTCAGTCTTTGCGTTGGAAATTGCTATTTTGTATTCTTCCTTTTTCTTTATGTATTCCGGTAGTGTAACTAGTTCTCGTCTTTGTGGATTGGAATTTTGCAGCTTGTGTTTCGCGATTCTCAGCGATTTCTTAAGTCTTTTCAGGTCTTCATTCCACCATGGCTTAGGTTGGATGTTGGGTTTTTTAAGACATCTTTTCTTCATGGAGTTGTCGCATGCTTTAGTAATCCGACTCGTGAACCATTCGACTGCCTCGTCCAATTCATTGGGTGAGTCGACTTCAAATAGGTCGCGTCCACGTGGTTCATTTAACGAGTCCAGAAGGTGGTCGCTGAAGGCCGTCCAATTTGCCTTGCCGCTATTGTAGAGTTTGGTACTGCATTGTTTTGGTAAGTTGGTTTTGGCTTCAATATCAAAGATGATAGGGTTGTGGTCGCTAATGTAGTTTGAGTCGCGCAGAACTTCCCAGTTTTGAATTTTATCAGAGAAATTGGTGGAACACACTGTAATGTCTATAACGCTGGTGATGTGTTGGGCATTGCGGTAAGTTTCGAATGTCGGGGTGGTGCCTGTGTTAATGATCTGAAGGTTGCAGCTTGAGAAGCAGTCAAGGACCAGGTCTCCCCTTCTGTCCGTACGACTGCTGCCCCACCAGATGCTTTTTGCGTTGAGATCCCCTCCAATTGTCAAGTTTGGCCTGTTCACTCTCTCAATGTCGTTCAGAACATTCGTGACATTGGCGTCCGGTTCCAGGTAAATTGACCCCAGGGTTACGCTTGTATCCTCCGTGGGAACTTCAACAAATACTGCGTTGCAGTTTGAATGCGCACTAAGTAAGAGTCCTTCGATTTTTGGGTTAAGAATTATGACTGCTGCTTTGCAAGGTTTTTCGTCACTGTGCTTCCTTTGGAATACTTTTACTCCTTGAGGCGCTTTAACCATTCCGCTATTACCGGTGTATGGCTCCTGGAGTAGGGCAATGTCTGCTTTGAAGTTGTTGCAGAACACTTCTTCAAGCGCAGCTCGGCATCTTTGTGTGTTCCATTGAAGAATTTTGATGGTTTTTGCAGCTGGTAAATTTGTGTTTGTAGAAGCCATTTTAAAAGTCTATCCTTTCCAGAGTACGCTGCAGTATCCAGGAACGATAAGGACAATTCTTGTCGTTAGCCCTGTGTTTGGTGGTCTCAGTACTGCCTTTGGCCATTTTGACGCAGTTCCAGCAGCGGGTTTCTTCGGGTTTGTCCTTTTTGGTGCATAGTATGGATTTGTGGTCCCCTGCGCAGTGTAAGCAGCGATTCTTTGTTTCAGTGCACCTGACCGAAGAGTGACCATATCCCATACACTTAAAACACTGCATTATGGGGCAGCTATCCTCGACGCGCACTCTCTGGAAGCCAACATTAACGCGTTCCTGCTGCAGCATGATAGAGCGCACCTCGTTCTTGACGACGAGGATGACGTTCCTCAGCCTGTTGCTCTTTCTGTTTTCTGTTATTCTTTGCAGTCTTATTGCGTCCTTGTCGTTGCCGGCAGCCTCCAGTATAGCGTCGTTCTGTTGGAGGATCATATCGATTATTTCAGTGTCCTGGGTCTCCTTTTCGACGCCCTTTAAAATGACTGAAGGCTTTAGACGCCTTCCCTCACTGGCGACCAGGTTACCTTTTGTCAGTTTCGGGAGTGCTGTTCGGATGGTGTCGGCATCTGTGTGAGTAGGGCATTTGATGATAACTTTATTGTCTTTTCCAGCGATCATGGCACTCACGCCCACTTTTAGTTCAGCTGGCTTGACGTTTTGCCTCAATGTGGCCTTGATATCGGAAGTCGTTTGTGTCTTGTCTGTGGCACTGACTATGACCGCATGTGAAGGTACACTGGAAGCCGCGACTGATGCAAAATTGAGGGTCGGTTGAGAGACTCCCGCGGTTGCGTTGGCTGTCTTCTGGAGCAGAGAGATCTTTTCCTTAAGAAACGATGTTTCGCGTTGATGCACCTTTTTAGTGAGTACTGCAGCCATATCTATTATTTCGGTAAATATTTCCATGAGACTTTCACGGGTCTCGCGTGTGATGTTCCCCTTCAGAGGGTCCACTAAGCGCTGTCCCCTGGTGGACAGATTAATTACTTCGAGAGACAGTTCACTTATATTTTTCTCTGGATCTGGTGAGTCTAATAGCTCAGTGTCCGCCGAAATCGGCACGAGGGGAGGAAAGTCCTCCAGGTGATCCTCAGTCAGACGCTGTGAGTTGGGCAGCTGGGCGTCTGGGCCAGACTCCAGAGAGGGAGTCATATTCGGTGGCGTTTTCGGTGTTTCCTTTCCCCCTTCTTGGGTTCCCCGATGTAGTGACGGTACTGGCTTCAATGTTTCAGCTGGGCGCAGAGATTCTTTCTGTTTAGCGGGCTGCGATGCTTTTAGTTGCTTTGCTTTAGGTGGCTGTGTCGTCTTCTTTATGGCCTGACGCAGCCTTGGGGCCGCTTCTGTAGTGATCAGCTCCTGATTGCTGTTGTGCCTCAGAGTTGACGGCGGTGACCTAGGAGTTCTTACAGATCGTCTGAAGGCTTCGCCGTCCCCAGTTGGTGTGCGCGCCTCCTCGGCCATGATCTTCCAAGCCGCTGAAGTGACAGGAAGAAAGAAGAAAGATACACGGTGTCCCAGTCGTGAGATCACAGGTTCATATAGATCAGAGTATAGAACAGAGTTGCTTAATACAACGGATGAGAGATTTAAGAACTGTAAAATTAAACTTAACCTACCTACGATTAATACAACAAGAAGAAAATAACTTAAATTAATGTTATAAGTAGGTAAGAACTAGAATAATAATAATTATCATACCACTTGTACAAAAAGAAGAAAAAGGAAATATCTTAAATTAAGTGCTTAAAATAGTTGATTTACAAAGATAACTTAAGTTTAAATCCTTAGTAGCTAATTAAAATTAATAAATGTAATTAATAAATAAATAACTTAGTAAAAAATTGGTAGAGATAGATTAAAAATAAGTACCTTAAATTTAAAAATTAAGTAAATAAGAAATAAATAAATATGTAAATTAGTAAATATATCTTATAAAAAAAAAAAAAAAAATATCTTAATAAGTTAAGTAAGTTATAAATAAATGTACAGTTTTTGACACGAGAGAAGCAAAACATGTAAATAAAATAGCCGTTTACACTCGCGCGAGATAGATTTTTAAATTTTTTTTTTTTTTTTCGGGAAAAAGTGAGTAATTAACGTCTGAAAATTTCTCATACAAAGTTGATCCGCGCCATCTTGAATTTAAAAAAAAAAAAAAAACTTCAATGTCTTGGTGATGCCTAAGTGTTTTTTACGCACAATTGCAAAACAGGTAATTCAGTAGCCGTTTACTCGCACGAGTGTTAGTTTTTTTATAAAATTATTCAAGGAACAGTGAGTAATTATTGTTTAAAAATTCCCCATACAAAATTAATAAACGCCATTTTGAATTTTTACAAACTTCAATATTCTGGCGATCTTTAGAGTTTTTTAACGCAGAAAAGTTATAAAACAGGTAAAAGTCAATGCCGTTTACACGCACAATTGTTGTTTTTTTAAAGATATAAGGAAATTAGTGAGTTATTATCGTCTGAAAAGTTCCCCATACAAGTTTGTTCAAATGTCACCGTGAGAATCTTAAAATGTCCACCACGTCCACAGTTTACAAGAAAACAATCCACAAACACTTATGCACGTAGATCAAACACTTGTGTACACGATGGTGTAAGTTTCAGCAGCGTAACTGTTAAAATTCCGGAGAAAACGATTTTTGAAAATTGAGCGGCGACGACGCGTGTGCAATTTGCAAAATTTGGTTAGGTTGGGTTAGGTTAGGTTAGGTTAGGTTAGGTTAGGTTAGGTTAGGTTAGGTTAGGTTAGGTTAGGTTAGGTTAGGTTAGGTTAGGTTAGGTTAGGTTAGGTTAGGTTAGGTTAGGTTAGGTTAGGTTAGGTTAGGTTAGGTTAGGTTAGGTTAGGTTAGGTTAGGTTAGGTTAGGTTAGGTTAGGTTAGGTTAGGTTAGGTTAGGTTAGGTTAGGTTAGGTTAGGTTAGGTTAGGTTAGGTTAGGTTAGGTTAGGTTAGGTTAGGTTAGGTTAGGTTAGGTTAGGTTAGGTTAGGTTAGGTTAGGTTAGGTTAGGTTAGGTTAGGTTAGGTTAGGTTAGGTTAGGTTAGGTTAGGTTAGGTTAGGTTAGGTTAGGTTAGGTTAGGTTAGGTTAGGTTAGGTTAGGTTAGGTTAGGTTAGGTTAGGTTAGGTTAGGTTAGGTTAGGTTAGGTTAGGTTAGGTTAGGTTAGGTTAGGTTAGGTTAGGTTAGGTTAGGTTAGGTTAGGTTAGGTTAGGTTAGGTTAGGTTAGGTTAGGTTAGGTTAGGTTAGGTTAGGTTAGGTTAGGTTAGGTTAGGTTAGGTTAGGTTAGGTTAGGTTAGGTTAGGTTAGGTTAGGTTAGGTTAGGTTAGGTTAGGTTAGGTTAGGTTAGGTTAGGTTAGGTTAGGTTAGGTTAGGTTAGGTTAGGTTAGGTTAGGTTAGGTTAGGTTAGGTTAGGTTAGGTTAGGTTAGGTTAGGTTAGGTTAGGTTAGGTTAGGTTAGGTTAGGTTAGGTTAGGTTAGGTTAGGTTAGGTTAGGTTAGGTTAGGTTAGGTTAGGTTAGGTTAGGTTAGGTTAGGTTAGGTTAGGTTAGGTTAGGTTAGGTTAGGTTAGGTTAGGTTAGGTTAGGTTAGGTTAGGTTAGGTTAGGTTAGGTTAGGTTAGGTTAGGTTAGGTTAGGTTAGGTTAGGTTAGGTTAGGTTAGGTTAGGTTAGGTTAGGTTAGGTTAGGTTAGGTTAGGTTAGGTTAGGTTAGGTTAGGTTAGGTTAGGTTAGGTTAGGTTAGGTTAGGTTAGGTTAGGTTAGGTTAGGTTAGGTTAGGTTAGGTTAGGTTAGGTTAGGTTAGGTTAGGTTAGGTTAGGTTAGGTTAGGTTAGGTTAGGTTAGGTTAGGTTAGGTTAGGTTAGGTTAGGTTAGGTTAGGTTAGGTTAGGTTAGGTTAGGTTAGGTTAGGTTAGGTTAGGTTAGGTTAGGTTAGGTTAGGTTAGGTTAGGTTAGGTTAGGTTAGGTTAGGTTAGGTTAGGTTAGGTTAGGTTAGGTTAGGTTAGGTTAGGTTAGGTTAGGTTAGGTTAGGTTAGGTTAGGTTAGGTTAGGTTAGGTTAGGTTAGGTTAGGTTAGGTTAGGTTAGGTTAGGTTAGGTTAGGTTAGGTTAGGTTAGGTTAGGTTAGGTTAGGTTAGGTTAGGTTAGGTTAGGTTAGGTTAGGTTAGGTTAGGTTAGGTTAGGTTAGGTTAGGTTAGGTTAGGTTAGGTTAGGTTAGGTTAGGTTAGGTTAGGTTAGGTTAGGTTAGGTTAGGTTAGGTTAGGTTAGGTTAGGTTAGGTTAGGTTAGGTTAGGTTAGGTTAGGTTAGGTTAGGTTAGGTTAGGTTAGGTTAGGTTAGGTTAGGTTAGGTTAGGTTAGGTTAGGTTAGGTTAGGTTAGGTTAGGTTAGGTTAGGTTAGGTTAGGTTAGGTTAGGTTAGGTTAGGTTAGGTTAGGTTAGGTTAGGTTAGGTTAGGTTAGGTTAGGTTAGGTTAGGTTAGGTTAGGTTAGGTTAGGTTAGGTTAGGTTAGGTTAGGTTAGGTTAGGTTAGGTTAGGTTAGGTTAGGTTAGGTTAGGTTAGGTTAGGTTAGGTTAGGTTAGGTTAGGTTAGGTTAGGTTAGGTTAGGTTAGGTTAGGTTAGGTTAGGTTAGGTTAGGTTAGGTTAGGTTAGGTTAGGTTAGGTTAGGTTAGGTTAGGTTAGGTTAGGTTAGGTTAGGTTAGGTTAGGTTAGGTTAGGTTAGGTTAGGTTAGGTTAGGTTAGGTTAGGTTAGGTTAGGTTAGGTTAGGTTAGGTTAGGTTAGGTTAGGTTAGGTTAGGTTAGGTTAGGTTAGGTTAGGTTAGGTTAGGTTAGGTTAGGTTAGGTTAGGTTAGGTTAGGTTAGGTTAGGTTAGGTTAGGTTAGGTTAGGTTAGGTTAGGTTAGGTTAGGTTAGGTTAGGTTAGGTTAGGTTAGGTTAGGTTAGGTTAGGTTAGGTTAGGTTAGGTTAGGTTAGGTTAGGTTAGGTTAGGTTAGGTTAGGTTAGGTTAGGTTAGGTTAGGTTAGGTTAGGTTAGGTTAGGTTAGGTTAGGTTAGGTTAGGTTAGGTTAGGTTAGGTTAGGTTAGGTTAGGTTAGGTTAGGTTAGGTTAGGTTAGGTTAGGTTAGGTTAGGTTAGGTTAGGTTAGGTTAGGTTAGGTTAGGTTAGGTTAGGTTAGGTTAGGTTAGGTTAGGTTAGGTTAGGTTAGGTTAGGTTAGGTTAGGTTAGGTTAGGTTAGAGTTAGGTTAGGTTAGGTTAGGTTAGGTTAGGTTAGGTTAGGTTAGGTTAGGTTAGGTTAGGTTAGGTTAGGTTAGGTTAGGTTAGGTTAGGTTAGGTTAGGTTAGGTTAGGTTAGGTTAGGTTAGGTTAGGTTAGGTTAGGTTAGGTTAGGTTAGGTTAGGTTAGGTTAGGTTAGGTTAGGTTAGGTTAGGTTAGGTTAGGTTAGGTTAGGTTAGGTTAGGTTAGGTTAGGTTAGGTTAGGTTAGGTTAGGTTAGGTTAGGTTAGGTTAGGTTAGGTTAGGTTAGGTTAGGTTAGGTTAGGTTAGGTTAGGTTAGGTTAGGTTAGGTTAGGTTAGGTTAGGTTAGGTTAGGTTAGGTTAGGTTAGGTTAGGTTAGGTTAGGTTAGGTTAGGTTAGGTTAGGTTAGGTTAGGTTAGGTTAGGTTAGGTTAGGTTAGGTTAGGTTAGGTTAGGTTAGGTTAGGTTAGGTTAGGTTAGGTTAGGTTAGGTTAGGTTAGGTTAGGTTAGGTTAGGTTAGGTTAGGTTAGGTTAGGTTAGGTTAGGTTAGGTTAGGTTAGGTTAGGTTAGGTTAGGTTAGGTTAGGTTAGGTTAGGTTAGGTTAGGTTAGGTTAGGTTAGGTTAGGTTAGGTTAGGTTAGGTTAGGTTAGGTTAGGTTAGGTTAGGTTAGGTTAGGTTAGGTTAGGTTAGGTTAGGTTAGGTTAGGTTAGGTTAGGTTAGGTTAGGTTAGGTTAGGTTAGGTTAGGTTAGGTTAGGTTAGGTTAGGTTAGGTTAGGTTAGGTTAGGTTAGGTTAGGTTAGGTTAGGTTAGGTTAGGTTAGGTTAGGTTAGGTTAGGTTAGGTTAGGTTAGGTTAGGTTAGGTTAGGTTAGGTTAGGTTAGGTTAGGTTAGGTTAGGTTAGGTTAGGTTAGGTTAGGTTAGGTTAGGTTAGGTTAGGTTAGGTTAGGTTAGGTTAGGTTAGGTTAGGTTAGGTTAGGTTAGGTTAGGTTAGGTTAGGTTAGGTTAGGTTAGGTTAGGTTAGGTTAGGTTAGGTTAGGTTAGGTTAGGTTAGGTTAGGTTAGGTTAGGTTAGGTTAGGTTAGGTTAGGTTAGGTTAGGTTAGGTTAGGTTAGGTTAGGTTAGGTTAGGTTAGGTTAGGTTAGGTTAGGTTAGGTTAGGTTAGGTTAGGTTAGGTTAGGTTAGGTTAGGTTAGGTTAGGTTAGGTTAGGTTAGGTTAGGTTAGGTTAGGTTAGGTTAGGTTAGGTTAGGTTAGGTTAGGTTAGGTTAGGTTAGGTTAGGTTAGGTTAGGTTAGGTTAGGTTAGGTTAGGTTAGGTTAGGTTAGGTTAGGTTAGGTTAGGTTAGGTTAGGTTAGGTTAGGTTAGGTTAGGTTAGGTTAGGTTAGGTTAGGTTAGGTTAGGTTAGGTTAGGTTAGGTTAGGTTAGGTTAGGTTAGGTTAGGTTAGGTTAGGTTAGGTTAGGTTAGGTTAGGTTAGGTTAGGTTAGGTTAGGTTAGGTTAGGTTAGGTTAGGTTAGGTTAGGTTAGGTTAGGTTAGGTTAGGTTAGGTTAGGTTAGGTTAGGTTAGGTTAGGTTAGGTTAGGTTAGGTTAGGTTAGGTTAGGTTAGGTTAGGTTAGGTTAGGTTAGGTTAGGTTAGGTTAGGTTAGGTTAGGTTAGGTTAGGTTAGGTTAGGTTAGGTTAGGTTAGGTTAGGTTAGGTTAGGTTAGGTTAGGTTAGGTTAGGTTAGGTTAGGTTAGGTTAGGTTAGGTTAGGTTAGGTTAGGTTAGGTTAGGTTAGGTTAGGTTAGGTTAGGTTAGGTTAGGTTAGGTTAGGTTAGGTTAGGTTAGGTTAGGTTAGGTTAGGTTAGGTTAGGTTAGGTTAGGTTAGGTTAGGTTAGGTTAGGTTAGGTTAGGTTAGGTTAGGTTAGGTTAGGTTAGGTTAGGTTAGGTTAGGTTAGGTTAGGTTAGGTTAGGTTAGGTTAGGTTAGGTTAGGTTAGGTTAGGTTAGGTTAGGTTAGGTTAGGTTAGGTTAGGTTAGGTTAGGTTAGGTTAGGTTAGGTTAGGTTAGGTTAGGTTAGGTTAGGTTAGGTTAGGTTAGGTTAGGTTAGGTTAGGTTAGGTTAGGTTAGGTTAGGTTAGGTTAGGTTAGGTTAGGTTAGGTTAGGTTAGGTTAGGTTAGGTTAGGTTAGGTTAGGTTAGGTTAGGTTAGGTTAGGTTAGGTTAGGTTAGGTTAGGTTAGGTTAGGTTAGGTTAGGTTAGGTTAGGTTAGGTTAGGTTAGGTTAGGTTAGGTTAGGTTAGGTTAGGTTAGGTTAGGTTAGGTTAGGTTAGGTTAGGTTAGGTTAGGTTAGGTTAGGTTAGGTTAGGTTAGGTTAGGTTAGGTTAGGTTAGGTTAGGTTAGGTTAGGTTAGGTTAGGTTAGGTTAGGTTAGGTTAGGTTAGGTTAGGTTAGGTTAGGTTAGGTTAGGTTAGGTTAGGTTAGGTTAGGTTAGGTTAGGTTAGGTTAGGTTAGGTTAGGTTAGGTTAGGTTAGGTTAGGTTAGGTTAGGTTAGGTTAGGTTAGGTTAGGTTAGGTTAGGTTAGGTTAGGTTAGGTTAGGTTAGGTTAGGTTAGGTTAGGTTAGGTTAGGTTAGGTTAGGTTAGGTTAGGTTAGGTTAGGTTAGGTTAGGTTAGGTTAGGTTAGGTTAGGTTAGGTTAGGTTAGGTTAGGTTAGGTTAGGTTAGGTTAGGTTAGGTTAGGTTAGGTTAGGTTAGGTTAGGTTAGGTTAGGTTAGGTTAGGTTAGGTTAGGTTAGGTTAGGTTAGGTTAGGTTAGGTTAGGTTAGGTTAGGTTAGGTTAGGTTAGGTTAGGTTAGGTTAGGTTAGGTTAGGTTAGGTTAGGTTAGGTTAGGTTAGGTTAGGTTAGGTTAGGTTAGGTTAGGTTAGGTTAGGTTAGGTTAGGTTAGGTTAGGTTAGGTTAGGTTAGGTTAGGTTAGGTTAGGTTAGGTTAGGTTAGGTTAGGTTAGGTTAGGTTAGGTTAGGTTAGGTTAGGTTAGGTTAGGTTAGGTTAGGTTAGGTTAGGTTAGGTTAGGTTAGGTTAGGTTAGGTTAGGTTAGGTTAGGTTAGGTTAGGTTAGGTTAGGTTAGGTTAGGTTAGGTTAGGTTAGGTTAGGTTAGGTTAGGTTAGGTTAGGTTAGGTTAGGTTAGGTTAGGTTAGGTTAGGTTAGGTTAGGTTAGGTTAGGTTAGGTTAGGTTAGGTTAGGTTAGGTTAGGTTAGGTTAGGTTAGGTTAGGTTAGGTTAGGTTAGGTTAGGTTAGGTTAGGTTAGGTTAGGTTAGGTTAGGTTAGGTTAGGTTAGGTTAGGTTAGGTTAGGTTAGGTTAGGTTAGGTTAGGTTAGGTTAGGTTAGGTTAGGTTAGGTTAGGTTAGGTTAGGTTAGGTTAGGTTAGGTTAGGTTAGGTTAGGTTAGGTTAGGTTAGGTTAGGTTAGGTTAGGTTAGGTTAGGTTAGGTTAGGTTAGGTTAGGTTAGGTTAGGTTAGGTTAGGTTAGGTTAGGTTAGGTTAGGTTAGGTTAGGTTAGG
>OY754979.1:1292500-1579988 GCA_963576475.1 Molanna angustata
GTCTCAAATCTGTTTCAAGTTGGTTGAACCACACCACCCCATTGTACGTGTAGTAGTGCTGTGCAAAACTTGTATGTGTTAATGGGGTACACAGTTGACCCACTATAACATACATACATACCATCACGCCATGTCCCTTGAGGGGTAGGCAGAGAGAACCGAACGCCACATTTTCCTATCCTGGCACGCATCCCTCGCTTCGTCCACATTCATGCATCGTCTCATACATGCTCGTCTATTGCTCACACTTCTAACATTTCCGTCTTTCAAAATTTCGTTCACATGGTCGTGCCATCCCTTTCTTGGGCGTCCCCGACCTCTCAATCCATTCCTTTCCGCTTTGTATATTTTCTTCGTCAGGCGCTCCTCATTCATTCTCCCCATGTGACCAAACCATCTCAATGTGTTCACTTTCATTCTAGTAATGACATCTTTCTTCATCTTACAATCTTTCCTTATGTCTTCATTTCCCACCCACTATAATATTTACCTTATTCCAAAATCGTTTAGTCATAATTAAGAAATTTTAAATTTATTGAAAAAATTAATAATAAAAATGCAAAAATAAGTAATGATGAATACATTCATAAGAATCATTAAAAAAAGAAGTATATGTCAAAAAAAAAAAGAAGTATCAGGAATCATTAGGGTTGATAGGTAGTATAGGAACCTCCTCAGCCTCTAGTCCTTTGAAATGTTAAGTATCTGGATTGGTGAATTATTTATTTTATTTAAAGGGAAAAATAGAGCAATTTGTAAATTATAAAAGACAACAATGAATGTTAAATATTTGCTAAAATAGTTCCCTCATCATCACTATGCATAATATGAAAATAAATTAACTAAAACATATGTTAATAAAAGACAACAACGAATGTTAAATATTTGCTAAAATAGTTCCCTCATCATCACTATGCATAATATGAAAATAAATTAACTAAAACATATGTTAATAAAAGACAACAACGAATGTTAAATATTTGCTAAAATAGTTCCCTCATCATCACTATGCATAATATGAAAATAAATTAACTAAAACATATGTTAATAAAAGACAACAACGAATGTTAAATATTTGCTAAAATAGTTCCCTCATCATCACTATGCATAATATGAAAATAAATTAACTAAAACATATGTTAATAAAAGACAACAACGAATGTTAAATATTTGCTAAAATAGTTCCCTCATCATCACTATGCATAATATGAAAATAAATTAACTAAAACATATGTTAATAAAAGACAACAACGAATGTTAAATATTTGCTAAAATAGTTCCCTCATCATCACTTTGCATAATATGAAAATAAATTAACTAAAACATATGTTAATAAAAGAGTTAGTTTCAAATTAAAGATATAAGAAATTTAAATAAAATAATGTAGAATACAAAAAATAAACAAAGAAGATTGTTTAAGATAAGTAATACAAAAATTCAAAATTAAAAACATACAAATGATGCAGGGATATGTAGGAATTGAGGAGAGTGGGGATGGATAGGTATTCTATGTATGTCTCATATGACTGCGTCATTGCCGATACACATGTGTTATTGAATATATCAGTATCATAAAACCTTGTATTATATTACTTACAAATTATTCCCAATTGAAAGCTTAGTCGGTGCGTTTGTTGCATTTTAGCTTGATCTATTAAATAATTTACAATTTACGCATTAATCTGCTAATTATTTTGAGGAAGTGCATTATGACAGTAATAATAATAGAGTATAATTATTTGTAGTACTTAATTGTTATTACAGTTTTTGTCAAACTTCTTCAGCCATTTTGCCATCAATTAAAATATGAATAGAAGACAAATAATGAATAACTTGATGTAATTGGGAGTTTCGACCACTGACCTTGAGATGGTTTCCTGATAGGTGAAGATTCAGCAGTGCTGGAGAGAACCACCTGCTTTTTCTGTATGCTGAATGCTTTCAGTCGCTTTCTCGCATTCTCCACACCCAATAACTGAACAGCCGGTATCTAAAAAAAATAATTTTGGAATAAAAAATAATACAAAACATACCGTTTTCCGTTCCATTATTTTGAAATTGAGTTAATATTATATGTTTTCTATACTTGTTAATATTGTGTGTTTTCTATACTTGTTAATACTGTGTGTTTTCTATACTTGTTAATATTGTGTGTTTTCTATACTTGTTAATATTGTGTGTTTTCTATACTTGTTAATATTGTGTGTTTTCTATACTTGTTAATATTGTGTGTTTTCTATACTTGTTAATATTGTGTGTTTTCTACACTTGTTAATATTGTGTGTTTTCTATACTTGTTAATATTGTGTGTTTTCTATACTTGTTAATATTGTGTGTTTTCTATACTTGTTAATACTGTGTGTTTTCTATACTTGTTAATATTGTGTGTTTTCTATACTTGTTAATACTGTGTGTTTTCTATACTTGTTAATATTGTGTGTTTTCTATACTTGTTAATATTGTGTGTTTTCTATACTTGTTAATATTGTGTGTTTTCTATACTTGTTAATATTGTGTGTTTTCTATACTTGTTAATATTGTGTGTTTTCTATACTTGTTAATATTGTGTGTTTTCTATACCTGTTAATTAAATTATTGTAGCAAAATTGGATTTATCTGCTGAGTTCAGTTGGAAAACTGTATGCTAGGATTTTAGATCAAAAGTTACGAAAGACGACTGAATGCAAGGTACTTATGGGAGGTACAAAGAACGTTTGTTAGAAGTAGAGCATGCACTGACCATATTTTCCCCGTTCAAATGGCAATTAAAAAGGCTCTAGTTAAAAACTAGAAGCTTTTCTGTGCTTCCATTGATCTGGAAAAGGCCTATGACAAAGTCGACTGGGGAAACTTTGGAACATGTTATAAGAGTACGGAGTGGAGAGTAAGCTGATTAAGTAACCAATTATGTCTCTTATTAGGGTTACCAGGCCTGCGTGAGGGTTTGGATCCCCATCAAAAAGGGAATACGACAAGACTGCGTCTTAACACTGTGGCTCTTCAATCTGTATATTGACTACTGTGTAAAAGAACTAAAGTATTCAAATATCGTTTGGATGCTGAAAGACGTCAATGTATGCAGATGACAAGTTATTAATAGCAGAAAGTGTGAAAGACTTAAATCATAGAGAAGAAATTAAAAGTTGTCGCTTTGAATCGCCTACGTAGGACATCGCGTTATTATTTATTTACTAAGTATATATCATGAAGATTAATGGATAGCCAGTGACAATTGTATATATCATGAAGATTAATGGATAGCCAGTGACAATTAGTCACTTTAAACACAAAAAGATGTGCAGTATTTAATAATTTACATCTCACAAATAAAAGGATTCATAACAGATACAAAAATTAAATAATAACTCTGATTTTATGCCATTTTATCTTGGTTCGGCTTTTTTTCAACATTGATGGTTTTGTCAGTTACTTACTTTGGTATTTTGTAAACTCGGCATTGGAATATCATCCAAGTTGGGGTCAACTTCCCCGGGCATTGGAATATGTAAAGCCATCCTTCAAATTATCTCATAAACAAAAGATAGAGAAAATACAAGGCACTGTTTTCCATGAACATTCCCCTTACATCTCGCCAATACATCGTAATATTGCCATAATCGATCACTGCTGACAACAGGCGTTAAATAAAATAAAAAATATATATATAAATAATACTATATTACGTATAATTCATCACATAGTAACACAAATTGCATTATTATTCGATACACTCACTTTAGGACACTTTAGGTTATGTATGAAAACGACGAAGACTAAACAAATGTCAAATTGATTTGCGACTGTTATGAGAACAACTTCAAGTCAATTCCTCGTGTCATATTGACATTTTTTGAAAACTCTTCAAAAAGTTAGAGTATTTTAAAAGCTTATTCTTATTTATAATATATATGTTTATATCTTTTTACTTATTAGTCAAAAGTATTTTACTTTTATTCAACCTGCTCAAAACAATTTTCATAGACAATATTTTTGATGGGAAAACAATGTCGCCTGTTTATAAATCTTGCCAGCTACACTAAGTTATCACTCCCAAATATGTTATAACAAAGAATGTGAAAACCTATATTCCAATATTACTGAGACATAAAAAAACATGTTTTTGATAAGGAAGGAAATCTAAACTTACTGCATCTATTTTTTACTAAAATTATAATTCATATATCCGTGCTTCTTTCATTCAAATTAATAATTGTAATTAATTTTATGAAAAATTATTTTTATTACATTATATATTACTTAAATATTTATATTTTTTCATATACCTACCTAATAGAATGATTAATTCCACTGCTTTGATTGTGCGCGTAATCTAATCGGTCATTACAATCTAATCATAATTTAAAATATTTATTAATAACACAATTATGAATAATATAAAATAGATATAATTGACTTTATCACAAAAAGTTTTAACATAATTTTGTTACATTATGAGAAAAGTATTTTTTTAATATTAATAAACATATATGATTTCTAATTCAATTATAATATTTAATAACAGTCAATAATTATATTGAAAATAATTTAATTTACAAAGAGGTTTTAATGAATACAAATCCATTTTGTTCAATTAATATAATTATATCAATATGCATCATTTTATTCAAATAATATAAATATTCCAATGCATCACCATTTATTAATTTTTTCAAAATATCATCTTTAAAAGTAATAAATAATCATATTTTATTTATTTATACATAATATTTCTTATGGTTGATTTTTTAAAAATGTTTTTAAAAGTTTTTCTTAATTTATATATTATTTTGAAAATACGTTTTGTATATAAACGAACTTTAATTAATTTTGCAATAAGTACAATTAATTAGCGAAAATAAGTAAAGTTTTGAAATTAGTAGGACCTAGGTCAACGACAATCATACTGGCTTAGCTACATCTGCTCGGAAAAATCGTGGTCCGAAAAATTTGGTGTGGATTGCGATGTCGGATATTGGCAGCGGTGACGAAGGCGTTTCTAGTCAGAGTATGTATTATAATTTTAAAATTCTTGATAGAAAATAGTCGAAATTTTCTTCGTGGCCAATTTTTACGCGAATCGGTTGGATAGTTTCGGTGAAAATTTAAATGTAAATATCTCATTGTTCTTGTTTCAAAATGGCGAATACATTTTTGTTGAATGCAATTTGTAGTTCCGTCAAGCGGCTTGTAAATTGTATTTTCGCAATGTCAACTCGATTAATTTTCAGACAGTGCTAAGTGCAATAGGTTGGGAAGTTTCTTCGGTTGTTCGGGCCCTATTGATTTCTTTGACACTGTCGGCTTTTTCACTTTCGACAGATAGTCAAATCTGGATATCAAAGTGGTGCAAATTCGGTCGAGTTCCTGATCTCGGCTAACAAACTCCGGGGATGGCTTCTGGTACAGGTCGGGAATCTATTTTGCAAATATTTTCTTGTAAGATTTATTTATACGGACACTTTCTTTGTTCTTTCCACTTGGATTCCTTTACAGTTTGACGTATCCTTCGAATTGGCTCTCGAAGTGATAAAAATCTGCACCGCTCGTTGAATGATTATAATAAGATTCTTATTAAATATTATAAATCATTCTTTTTGTGTCTGTAAATCATAAAATGTATTTTAGAGTGTCCACAGCTTAATTCTATTTCAAGGCAAAAGTGATCTTTTCATATAATTTGTTAGGTTAGTTTTTCTAGCAACTGACAATACGATATCTCAAGGATTTTCGTGTTTCGGCTTTTGTTGCGTCTTTTGTTCGAAATTTGAATGGAATTTCATTTGATCATTTTTTTTATATATATTTAAGCAGGTACACTATTTTTTATTTTACAATTTCATATATTTAATAACCCCTTTATTGAAACTTTAATTGTGTCAAGGTTTTTCTTAAAATTTGTAATCAAAAGTGTTAATCAAATATAGTGATAAATAATAAAAATATTCCTTTGACTATTTAATGTGTAATGAAATTATTCGATTGTGTCATTGATGTAGTTTTTGATAATGCAATGAAACAAAATTCGCTCTTTTTTATTTTTATGAAAATAACTCTAAAAGTTCATTCCTTCTGGATATTTAGCGTTGTTTTAACGTAGATAATATGTTACTGACTTGCGACTTTTGGTATGGCAGAAGGTGTAATGAAAAAAGAATAACATTTTGCTGCAATGGTGATGATCTCTTGAAATGGACAAACAAGATGTAGGAAATGCATGGCATAGGAGGATGTGAACAAATACAGGACATATTTGAAAGTACGAATGATTAGAATAATGAGTGAATTATAAACCAGTTATGAATGATCGCAACATATCAAAGGAAGCCATTCATATTGCTATTGTAGTGCCAACCTTGACGCATGCAGTGAAATCTGGACATGGCAGAAAACGCATGAAAGCAGAATAAATGAGATTGTTTAGAAGAATTTGTAATAGTACAATCTATTCTTCCTTCTTCTTCTTTTTAGCCCCTTTCCCTCCACTGCTGAATATAGGCCTCTTCCTGGGTATTCCATTTCTCTCTATCCTGGGCACTCTGCTTCCACCCATGTCCCACCAGTTGGACAATATTGTCAGTCCATCTCCTCTGTGGTCTCCCTACACTTCTTCTATTATGATAGGGTCTCCAATTCAGAATTTTGGGCGTGGGCGTCCATCTATTATCTCTGTCTTGCCACATGACCTGCCCATTGCCATTTCAGCCTTCCCACTCTTTCTGCAATGTCTGTGACCTTTGACCGGCGTCTTATTTCCTCGTTTCTTATGTATTACAGGGTAAAAGTGAAAACATAAGGAAAGAATGTAAGATGAAGAAAGACGTCATTAATAGAATGAAAGTGAACACATTGAGATGGTTTGGCCACATTGGGAGAATGAATGAGCCACGCCCGACGAAAATATATAGTGCGGACAGGAATGGAATGAGGGGTCGGGGACGCCCAAGAAAGAGATGGCACGACCATGTGAACAATATTCTGAAAGACGGAATAATAGAAGAACATGTATGAGACGATGCATGAATGTGTACGAGGCGAGGGATACATTCCAGGATAGAAAAATGTGGCGTTCGGTTTTCTCTGCCTAAACCGGGAGGGACATGGCGTAATGGTATGTATGTAGGAATGATGATAATAGAAAGAGAATTAATGAACGTCTCCTGTAGAAAAATAGTTTCATTGGTTTAATTTTGATATTTGGGAGTCAGTAGAAAATGAAAAGATAGAATGTATGTTATACTAATATATAAACACTTCCTTACACCCTGTACAATTGATGAATTTATTGCCAGATGGCAATTTCTTCCTGCTAACCATTATTCCAGCACAGATAAGCACGATTTGCATGAAAAATAATTTGATACACATTTGATTAGTTGTACAAAGCATACTGTGCAGTTGTCTGGCTTATATGTAGATGATACATGCTGGAAAAAACTGAAACAATCCTGAAAACATCTTATTTTCGATTTACAAAATTGGAAGAAAAATTGATTAATCTCTTCGATCTGCTGAATGTACCACACTAGCTATTCCTATTAATTCTACTGAATTTCTCAGTTCCTCCTTTGAAGTACAATCAGAAAGACTATGGAACACCTTAAATAATGTTACTACGACGTCTCAATCGATTCAACTTTTTAAAAAGAATTCTTAACTGACACCCCATATCCATCCTCCCTCCCCTCCCCTCCCTCAACCTCTATTTCCTTCCTTCTTTTGTTGCTGTCAATTTACTCTTAATATTCTTTCTGTTTGTTATAAATTTAATGTAGCTACCACTATACTATCTATGGCCTCGTTGCTTTGGTTGGTTGGAAGAAATTGCCTTGTGGCAATGAACCCACCATTGTACATAGTACAGCAGGGTTACTCATGAATTTGATCAACATAAGTTTAAGATCAGATTCAGACTTAAGAAATCCTTGAGCTTCAAATTAATTAAATACTTGTATAAATTTATACAAAAAAAAAAGAAATTTTCTTATTAAATGTTGATATTAAAATTTTTTTATGATCAAATGTAGAGAAAGATTAAAATTATTTTGTGATGGAGTACTGATTTATACATTTTTAAGATTAAGGCAAGATAAGTACGTTTTAAGAATGTGTCATGAGTAG
Source organism: Molanna angustata (assembly GCA_963576475.1). Taxonomy (NCBI): domain Eukaryota; kingdom Metazoa; phylum Arthropoda; class Insecta; order Trichoptera; family Molannidae; genus Molanna; species Molanna angustata. The sequence goes on from OY754979.1 coordinate 1,300,619, forward strand.
CCCCCCTGTACATGAAGCTTAATAAATAAATAAAATTAATTGACTCTTCAAAAACAATTTTTTCATCTTCAAAAACAATTTTTTCATCTTCAAAAACTTTTTTTTATAAAAAATATTTAGTTAGAATGTCACACTTTTATTGGTTCAAGGTACACCGGTTGCGGAGAACTGCTTTATAGGAGGGAGGCTATGTTAGTTATTTCAAGACAGAAATTTGATATCATATAATTTGTACAAGAAATACATGTTGTGTATGTACATAGGTATAATCTGCAATATCTCTGTCACTTCTAGAATATCAGGAGATTGTATAACAGTAATAATATATAAGATATAAGTGCATATTGTCAAAAATTTGGAACACTGGCAACACGTAACATGATACTGAAGTGAAGGTATTTGACTGTGTTTCCTTTTTACAGGTAGGCAGAGAGAACCAAATACCAAACTCTTCCTTTGTCAAAATGCTGTTTCATAAAACGTTTATATTGAGCACCATTCTCCAACGCTTTGAAAATTTAGAACAGCGTTTTGTCATCTAGCTATTTTCTTGTTTCATTCATGTCCATGACATGTGTTGTTTTATACATTGTTCGTGCTCTTCTATCGTTATTATCTCTGTATTTTTCATTCTTCGATAGCCCATTTATCCGATCTTGTCATTTTTTCTTGGCATCCTCCTGTATCCTCTTTGGGGCACTATTTTTGTGTGGCCAAATCATCTCAAAGCATGTAATATAATACATTTCAATGTAGATACAGCAATAGATATGAAAAAAAAGGATGATTTAGAGGTAAGAAAGAATGGCGATCACAAAAATTCTAATGAAAGTTGCGAAGTATTATAATTTAACTAAAAAAAAAAATTTTTCATCAAAATTATATACGGTCAGTCATTGGTTGATCACTTTTATGACGCCACACATCACAATGAATAATATTATAGAGTTTCACTGAGTGTTTTCACACATTATAATTATTTCCATTTCAATTATCAATAAAAGCAACACGGGATTTATTAATGAACAATCAGAAAATGTCCCTTAAGTGAATGAACAAATGTTGATGCTTTTATTTTACGGATATTCTGGACTTTTGCATTTCGCGGTGTCTTACACGGTGTATGTACATATTACAAACATTGTTAAAAACAAAATACAGATTGGCAGATCATTATAGTTGCAGTCACTTTAGATTCTTCTAAAGCTTTGATACTCGTCATGATTTGGTACTTGTATTTTGTGTGGATATTTAGCTATGGGCAGTCTCTCGTAATTTATAATCCAACTCGCTCATAATGGATGTCGCAATTATTGTAAAATAAATCAATACAAGTGATAAATAAGTTTCAATCATTCTTCTATCTCTTTATAAATATTTTTGAATCAAAAATCTTGAGATATGTCGTAGCTTTGTATTAGTTTACATAATGTAATAATGTTTTTGTTAGAAGACACTTGTGTAAATATGATGTCACTCAGTCCCAAGTATTTATAAATTTTATTTCACTCATTGGTCCAGAATTGATGATCTCAATTTGTATTTATTTATTACAAAAAATATGTAACACATGAAAATTACATTGACAAAACACTTTATAATAAAACTTCCTTCAAAAAGAGATGGGTCTTGAAGATTTGATATGAGGAGCGGCTAAAATCCTTGGGACTGACAATGCTCAAAGAAAGAAGAATGAGGGGTGACTTCATTGAGACATTCAGTGTTGAATAATCATTACAACTGTCATGAACTGCCCCATGTATACATACACTCGCAATCAAAATGAGCACTTGCGTGGCCATAGCCTGCATATCTGGTTGCAGTGACTGTAGTGATTGCAGTGACATCGGGGGCTCATTCAAGCATATCAGCTTTCATATTTTGAAAGGAATTGTAACTATTTACTTCTTCGTTTAGTAGACCTAGTTGGTCTTTTCTTCAGAAACTATGCCTACTGGGATGACGAAGTCCAACTATCCTTCCATCTCTTGGGTGGTCTACCGGGTAGGCAGCGGCCAGAAGGAATTTCATTTGCTGCTATATACGCAAGTCTATCACTGTCCATCCTGGCTACGTGGTCCCTCCAATGTCTTCTTCTGGATCTACTCCATCAAACAATGTCATGTATTCCACATGTTTTCCTTATTTGAACATTGCGAACACGATCTCTAAGAGTTTTACCAGTGATTGACCTTAGGACCTTCATCTCCGTTATCCTTAGGTTCGTACGGTATCTGCTCGCGTTTCCACAGCATACGTCATGATCGGTCGCACGCATGTCTTATATATTCTGACCTTACTGTCAATACGCATGTGTTTATTTTTCCAGATCATATTTTTCCAACATCCTATTTACATAATAAAAAAAAGCAAATAATCATAAAGAACAAAATAATCATAGATATCATAATAACCATATATAACAAAAAACAATAATGAATAATTTAACAATCGTATATAACAAAATGAGAAAGAACCAAAGTAGCCGATGTAGCGGAAAGAGTCGCTGGTCTTAAGTGGAGCTGGGCTGGGCATATTGCCAGATGCCAGGATTCACGATGGACCAAAAAGATCGTGGAATGGCTACCGTAAACAAGCCGAAGAGGCGTCGGCAGACCCCAGGCAAATTGGTCTGATGACATCAAGAAATGTGCCGGAGAGAGATGGATGCAGTGTGTCCAAGACAGGGAGTTGTGGAGGATCAAGGGGGAGGCCTATGTCCAAGAATGGAAAAGAACAGGTTGAAGAATAAGAAGAAGATATAACAAAATTAAACAGTAAAGCCAATTTTTATAAACAACCCCTCTTTAAATCATCATAAAATTACTTTTGATTAACAATGTTTCTGTATTATGTTTCTGCTAAGGCAACTGTCCATTGAACCACTTTATGCCAAGATACCTTTAGTGTTTTTGCGCATCAGCTGTCCTTTTTTATGTCGGTATATTGAGCATCGCATTGAATCAATGAGTGGCTCTTACACATTCTGAGGGATATAAGTCCGAATACAGAGTCCTACCTAAATACTAAATTCTAACCATGTTTTCATTGCACAGTCACTTAAGTTAGGAGATCACATGGCTTACTAACTGGAGGATGCTACAAAGTTTTTGTATGACAATTGCATTGCAGAGACATATCTTAATACTTAGCGCTGGTTTAATACTAAAATACGAGATGTTTTCGATGGATGATGATTTTAGCGACTTCGGCAAATATGTATTTGGTAATTTTGTCAAATCAAATATCAGAGTATTCAGCGATCTATACGAGATACTGAAAATTCACTGGAATTTCAGAAAAATCGTGATATCGAGCTATCAGTGTTAAGTTGGTTACATATGTTTGTGTTGATATATAGAAAAAAAACATTTTAAACGTCAAACTTCAGAAAAGAGATAGATAGCTTTCTAATCCCATAGAAAGCTATCTATCTCTTTTCTTCATACACAATAATGTGAAATTCTACGCCATCGACCTTAAGTTTGGCGTAGTATTTAGTAAATGATGTCTCTGCAACGCAATTGCTAACATAAGAATACTAAATACTCCAATGAGGTTAGGAGTTAGTATTTAGGTACCTAGGACTGTACATTCGGGTCATACTCTTTGTATATCTGCTTCAATACATTTCTCTTATACATTTTTATATAAATTTTATACATATTATAAATCTCAATATAATATGTTTTATTTGTGTATTTTTGAATAGTAAAATTTATCAAGTATACAAACTGTACAGGTAGTTGCTTCGGAACATACTCTGTCTATTGAAACATTTTAACTTTCATATTTTTACATTGCAATTTTGTGGTTTACCTTACCAGTCGTTGTCCTCAATGTTGAGGGTCGTGGCCATCATGTACCCTGCTGCGGACCATTGCTCTCCAGGTCGTCCTATCAGCTGCCAGATGGACGGCTTGATGGAATGACGTAGCAGGAATATTTTGCCTTCTTTGGTCGGACCAACGCATCGGCAATCTGCCTCTCGGTCTTATGCTAGGCACCATGTCCTTCACTTGATTGACAGAGAGAATTGAATGGCACATTATTCTCTATTGACCAGCATCTATTGCCTCATCGACATAAATGTGTTGTCTCGTACGTCATATTCGTCTGTTTTTCAATCTTCATTCATTTCCATTTTTCAGAATGTCACTCACATGGTCGTTCCATCCTTTTTTTGGACGCCCCCACAACATCTAGTTCTGTGCCTGGCAGCTCTGTATATATTGTATATACTTTTCTTCACCGGGCGTGAAGAAAAATATATATAATATATACACCGGGTATATATATTTTTCTTCAAACTGTCTTGAATTTTTAAATATTATTACTCTCCTCTGTACTATGAAATAGTGGAGAGCTCTTTTCAACGGATATCATGTAATGAATGAGTTTTGTAGCAATGTTTTTGTGTGCATGGCATACTATGAAATATCTTTTGAATATTTTGAATGACGTTTTGAATATTTTTTTAATACCTTTTCAAGCTCTGTAATATAATTATTTTTTATTTTTCCAGAATACCATGGTCAGGGGATGGAGGGCGGAAGTAATAACTTCGACTCAGGTAATATAAAATTTTATTCATCTTTTTATGTTCATCATGACATGTACTTGCACTATTATAGTTCATTTTTATGTTGTTTTTTCAGAAATCTTTTCAGAAAAAAAAGTGACAAATATAATATATCTATTATAATATACAGACATATATATATATATATATATATATATATATATATATATATATATATATATATATATATATATATATATATATATATATATATATATATATATATATATATATATATATATATATATATATATATATATATATATATATATATATATATATATATATATATATATATATATATATATATATATATATATATATATATATATATATATATATATATATATATATATATATATATATGTTATTATTAAGTATTTTGGGGATAACCCGCGTCAAATTATGATTCCCGAGAGAATCAGTCGTCTGCCGACGTTTCGTCTGAATCACATCAGACATTTTCTAAAGGCGCCTTGTTAATAAATTTTCGTCTCGAGGGATAGTGCACGCACGTCCGTTCGAGTCGAAAGCTTACTACCAAGTGAAAGTTTGAAAGGAAGCCGCGTCAAGTGTTAGTGGAGGGGTGGGTTTCCCCAATGACGTCATTATTGCGTTTTGTTTGGCTTCTAGTGACTCTAGTACTTAACGGTATATTGTTTACAGGTGGATTATCAGTTTTCGGCTTACTAAGAATTTTACTAATGTTTTTAATGTGACTATTGTTTGAAATATCGGTAGTTTGATTACTATGGTTTTTAAAAATGTTGTTTTCAAGTACACTTGTCCATGCGGTCGGGATTCGAATGCTATCGTCCCTGTTATTCATTATACTGTTGCTTCTTTTATATATTTCAATTGCTTCCCTGTAAATTCTAAATGTTTCATTGTTAATATTCGCGACTACTTTTGAATTTTCAAAGTCTATGGAGTGATTTTCGGTCAATGAGTGATTTACAAGAGATGAAGTTAGTTTCCGGTTTTTAACATCTACGCGATGTTCAGAGACGCGCGCCGAGATTCTGCGATTTGTCCTGCCTATGTAAGTTTTTGAGCAATCACCGCATGGGATTTCGTAAATACCGTGTGACTCTAATGGTATTTTATCTTTCGGACTTTTTAAAAAGGATGAAATTTTGTTGTCTGTTCTAAAAATGGTGCGAATATTATGTTTATAAAGTAGGTGACTGATTTTGTCTGTAGTGCCTTTTATGTAAGGCATAAATGCAATGGAGAGTGGCTTTACTTTAGTTGACGTATCTTTTTTATTAAAATTTTTATTAGTTTGATTTTTTACTGCATTATTTATCGTAAAATTAGAAAAACCGTTATTTCGTAGCGCGTTTTTAAGATACTCTAATTCGTTTTGAATGTTTTCGGAGTCGGCTATCCTTAATGATCGTGTTACCAAGGTGTTTGCTACAGAGGCGATTTGTGCTGGATGATGGTTCGACGATGCGTGGAGATATCTGTTGGTATGTGTTGATTTTCTGTACACAGTGTGGCCGAGAGTGCCATCGTCTTTTTTGATTACGAGAACATCAAGAAAAGGTATTTCACCGTTGTTTTCTATCTCCATTGTGAATTTGATGTTATTGTGGAGATCGTTCAGAAAATCAAGAAATTTGTTATGTTCCTCCAAACCGTGAGGCCATATAACGAAGGTATCGTCCACGTATCTAATCCATAGCTTTGGTTTTAAGCGCGCTCTATCTATAGCTTCCTTTTCTAACTTGGTCATGAATATGTTAGCGACTGGCGGTGAAAGAGATAGACCCATTGGTGCTCCTTTTACTTGTTTGTACATGTCGTTATTATAAGTGAAAAATGTGTTATTGAGGCAATGTTCTATTAATGTTATTATGTCATTCGGTGGGTCACTCATTTCTTTTATTGCTTGAAGAGCTTCGTCTGTGGGTATATTGGTAAACAAGGATACGACGTCAAAACTGACAAGGATGTCGCCCTTGTTTAATATTTGATTTTTAATGATTTGTATAAAATGTTCCGAATTTTTGACAAAAGATTCCGCTGATTCTACATCTGGTTGTAAGTAGTTGGCAAGATACTTTGATAACATTTGAAGTGGAGAACCGACAGAACTGACTATGGGTCTAAGAGGAACATCCGTCTTATGAATTTTTGGCAAACCGTATAATTTCGGAAAACGTGACGATTTTTCTCTAGGTATTAACGACTTTTTTAATTCGGGACTTAATTTGGATGACATAATTTTAGTTTTAGTCGTTTTTTCTAAGTATGTTATAGGATTATTAGGATGCAGTTTATAAGCCGGATCGTTAAGCAAATTAGTTATTTTAATGTGATAATCTTCGCTTTTCATGATTACTGTTGCGTTTCCCTTATCTGCCGGAAGAATAATTATATCTTTATTTGCGCGTAATTCTTTAAGAGCTCGTATTTCATCGAGAGATATATTTCTTTTCGGCGGAAGCGATTTTCTAAGTATATGGCAAGTTTCTTGTCGTATAGTTTCGGCTATATTATTTGGTAGTTTACATACGGCTGATTCGATTCCCGTAACAATGTCTTCTTTTGGAATTTTCGGAGGAACAACACCAAAATTAAAACCTTTACTTAGAACCGATATTGTATCGTTATTTAATTTAAGATCGGTGAGATTGTGAATGATTTTATCGGTATTTAAAGACTGTTGGTATTCTACTTTTTTGATATTATTTTCGATACGCGTGAATTTACTTATTTGGCGGTCGGAGTTTATTTTATTATTCGTTTCAATTCTATTATGAATGAGATTATCTAATTCGGACCATATTAATGGGTGTAATATATTAGAAAGTTTTAAATGAAGATTTTTAATATCAGTACCAAGTGTATGTAATTGTAAATGAATGTAACCGATTTCGTCGCGTATGAGGGAAAAACTAGTATTACAAAGAATTTTTCTCACCGATTTTCTGCTACCGCGTTGTCTCAGTTGAAAACACTTTGGCACTACTTTTTTATCACGACATCGACACAAAAAGGTTAGGTCACATAGAAGCTTCGCGTGTTTTGACTTTAATTTTTCAAACTTTTTCGTTTCACTGTATATTTCCTCCCCGTAGAGGTTATTTATGTTAAATCTAAGGTTTTCGCGAGTACAAAATATGTTATTATTAAGTATTTTGGGGATAACCCGCGTCAAATTATGATTCCCGAGAGAATCAGTCGTCTGCCGACGTTTCGTCTGAATCACATCAGACATTTTCTAAAGGCGCCTTGTTAATAAATTTTCGTCTCGAGGGATAGTGCACGCACGTCCGTTCGAGTCGAAAGCTTACTACCAAGTGAAAGTTTGAAAGGAAGCCGCGTCAAGTGTTAGTGGAGGGGTGGGTTTCCCCAATGACGTCATTATTGCGTTTTGTTTGGCTTCTAGTGACTCTAGTACTTAACGGTATATTGTTTACAGGTGGATTATCAGTTTTCGGCTTACTAAGAATTTTACTAATGTTTTTAATGTGACTATTGTTTGAAATATCGGTAGTTTGATTACTATGGTTTTTAAAAATGTTGTTTTCAAGTACACTTGTCCATGCGGTCGGGATTCGAATGCTATCGTCCCTGTTATTCATTATACTGTTGCTTCTTTTATATATTTCGATTGCTTCCCTGTAAATTCTAAATGTTTCATTGTTAATATTCGCGACTACTTTTGAATTTTCAAAGTCTATGGAGTGATTTTCGGTCAATGAGTGATTTACAAGAGATGAAGTTAGTTTCCGGTTTTTAACATCTACGCGATGTTCAGAGACGCGCGCCGAGATTCTGCGATTTGTCCTGCCTATGTAAGTTTTTGAGCAATCACCGCATGGGATTTCGTAAATACCGTGTGACTCTAATGGTATTTTATCTTTCGGACTTTTTAAAAAGGATGAAATTTTGTTGTCTGTTCTAAAAATGGTGCGAATATTATGTTTATAAAGTAGGTGACTGATTTTGTCTGTAGTGCCTTTTATGTAAGGCATAAATGCAATGGAGAGTGGCTTTACTTTAGTTGACGTATCTTTTTTATTAAAATTTTTATTAGTTTGATTTTTTACTGCATTATTTATCGTAAAATTAGAAAAACCGTTATTTCGTAGCGCGTTTTTAAGATACTCTAATTCGTTTTGAATGTTTTCGGAGTCGGCTATCCTTAATGATCGTGTTACCAAGGTGTTTGCTACAGAGGCGATTTGTGCTGGATGATGGTTCGACGATGCGTGGAGATATCTGTTGGTATGTGTTGATTTTCTGTACACAGTGTGGCCGAGAGTGCCATCGTCTTTTTTGATTACGAGAACATCAAGAAAAGGTATTTCACCGTTGTTTTCTATCTCCATTGTGAATTTGATGTTATTGTGGAGATCGTTCAGAAAATCAAGAAATTTGTTAAGTTCCTCCAAACCGTGAGGCCATATAACGAAGGTATCGTCCACGTATCTAATCCATAGCTTTGGTTTTAAGCTATGGATTATTATTTTTTTTTTATTATGGATTTTTAACAATAACATCAAATTCACAATGGAGATAGAAAACAACGGTGAAATACCTTTTCTTGATGTTCTCGTAATCAAAAAAGACGATGGCACTCTCGGCCACACTGTGTACAGAAAATCAACACATACCAACAGATATCTCCACGCATCGTCGAACCATCATCCAGCACAAATCGCCTCTGTAGCAAACACCTTGGTAACACGATCATTAAGGATAGCCGACTCCGAAAACATTCAAAACGAATTAGAGTATCTTAAAAACGCGCTACGAAATAACGGTTTTTCTAATTTTACGATAAATAATGCAGTAAAAAATCAAACTAATAAAAATTTTAATAAAAAAGATACGTCAACTAAAGTAAAGCCACTCTCCATTGCATTTATGCCTTACATAAAAGGCACTACAGACAAAATCAGTCACCTACTTTATAAACATAATATTCGCACCATTTTTAGAACAGACAACAAAATTTCATCCTTTTTAAAAAGTCCGAAAGATAAAATACCATTAGAGTCACACGGTATTTACGAAATCCCATGCGGTGATTGCTCAAAAACTTACATAGGCAGGACAAATCGCAGAATCTCGGCGCGCGTCTCTGAACATCGCGTAGATGTTAAAAACCGGAAACTAACTTCATCTCTTGTAAATCACTCATTGACCGAAAATCACTCCATAGACTTTGAAAATTCAAAAGTAGTCGCGAATATTAACAATGAAACATTTAGAATTTACAGGGAAGCAATCGAAATATATAAAAGAAGCAACAGTATAATGAATAACAGGGACGATAGCATTCGAATCCCGACCGCATGGACAAGTGTACTTGAAAACAACATTTTTAAAAACCATAGTAATCAAACTACCGATATTTCAAACAATAGTCACATTAAAAACATTAGTAAAATTCTTAGTAAGCCGAAAACTGATAATCCACCTGTAAACAATATACCGTTAAGTACTAGAGTCACTAGAAGCCAAACAAAACGCAATAATGACGTCATTGGGGAAACCCACCCCTCCACTAACACTTGACGCGGCTTCCTTTCAAACTTTCACTTGGTAGTAAGCTTTCGACTCGAACGGACGTGCGTGCACTATCCCTCGAGACGAAAATTTATTAACAAGGCGCCTTTAGAAAATGTCTGATGTGATTCAGACGAAACGTCGGCAGACGACTGATTCTCTCGGGAATCATAATTTGACGCGGGTTATCCCCAAAATACTTAATAATAACATATTTTGTACTCGCGAAAACCTTAGATTTAACATAAATAACCTCTACGGGGAGGAAATATACAGTGAAACGAAAAAGTTTGAAAAATTAAAGTCAAAACACGCGAAGCTTCTATGTGACCTAACCTTTTTGTGTCGATGTCGTGATAAAAAAGTAGTGCCAAAGTGTTTTCAACTGAGACAACGCGGTAGCAGAAAATCGGTGAGAAAAATTCTTTGTAATACTAGTTTTTCCCTCATACGCGACGAAATCGGTTACATTCATTTACAATTACATACACTTGGTACTGATATTAAAAATCTTCATTTAAAACTTTCTAATATATTACACCCATTAATATGGTCCGAATTAGATAATCTCATTCATAATAGAATTGAAACGAATAATAAAATAAACTCCGACCGCCAAATAAGTAAATTCACGCGTATCGAAAATAATATCAAAAAAGTAGAATACCAACAGTCTTTAAATACCGATAAAATCATTCACAATCTCACCGATCTTAAATTAAATAACGATACAATATCGGTTCTAAGTAAAGGTTTTAATTTTGGTGTTGTTCCTCCGAAAATTCCAAAAGAAGACATTGTTACGGGAATCGAATCAGCCGTATGTAAACTACCAAATAATATAGCCGAAACTATACGACAAGAAACTTGCCATATACTTAGAAAATCGCTTCCGCCGAAAAGAAATATATCTCTCGATGAAATACGAGCTCTTAAAGAATTACGCGCAAATAAAGATATAATTATTCTTCCGGCAGATAAGGGAAACGCAACAGTAATCATGAAAAGCGAAGATTATCACATTAAAATAACTAATTTGCTTAACGATCCGGCTTATAAACTGCATCCTAATAATCCTATAACATACTTAGAAAAAACGACTAAAACTAAAATTATGTCATCCAAATTAAGTCCCGAATTAAAAAAGTCGTTAATACCTAGAGAAAAATCGTCACGTTTTCCGAAATTATACGGTTTGCCAAAAATTCATAAGACGGATGTTCCTCTTAGACCCATAGTCAGTTCTGTCGGTTCTCCACTTCAAATGTTATCAAAGTATCTTGCCAACTACTTACAACCAGATGTAGAATCAGCGGAATCTTTTGTCAAAAATTCGGAACATTTTATACAAATCATTAAAAATCAAATATTAAACAAGGGCGACATCCTTGTCAGTTTTGACGTCGTATCCTTGTTTACCAATATACCCACAGACGAAGCTCTTCAAGCAATAAAAGAAATGAGTGACCCACCGAATGACATAATAACATTAATAGAACATTGCCTCAATAACACATTTTTCACTTATAATAACGACATGTACAAACAAGTAAAAGGAGCACCAATGGGTCTATCTCTTTCACCGCCAGTCGCTAACATATTCATGACCAAGTTAGAAAAGGAAGCTATAGATAGAGCGCGCTTAAAACCAAAGCTATGGATTAGATACGTGGACGATACCTTCGTTATATGGCCTCACGGTTTGGAGGAACTTAACAAATTTCTTGATTTTCTGAACGATCTCCACAATAACATCAAATTCACAATGGAGATAGAAAACAACGGTGAAATACCTTTTCTTGATGTTCTCGTAATCAAAAAAGACGATGGCACTCTCGGCCACACTGTGTACAGAAAATCAACACATACCAACAGATATCTCCACGCATCGTCGAACCATCATCCAGCACAAATCGCCTCTGTAGCAAACACCTTGGTAACACGATCATTAAGGATAGCCGACTCCGAAAACATTCAAAACGAATTAGAGTATCTTAAAAACGCGCTACGAAATAACGGTTTTTCTAATTTTACGATAAATAATGCAGTAAAAAATCAAACTAATAAAAATTTTAATAAAAAAGATACGTCAACTAAAGTAAAGCCACTCTCCATTGCATTTATGCCTTACATAAAAGGCACTACAGACAAAATCAGTCACCTACTTTATAAACATAATATTCGCACCATTTTTAGAACAGACAACAAAATTTCATCCTTTTTAAAAAGTCCGAAAGATAAAATACCATTAGAGTCACACGGTATTTACGAAATCCCATGCGGTGATTGCTCAAAAACTTACATAGGCAGGACAAATCGCAGAATCTCGGCGCGCGTCTCTGAACATCGCGTAGATGTTAAAAACCGGAAACTAACTTCATCTCTTGTAAATCACTCATTGACCGAAAATCACTCCATAGACTTTGAAAATTCAAAAGTAGTCGCGAATATTAACAATGAAACATTTAGAATTTACAGGGAAGCAATCGAAATATATAAAAGAAGCAACAGTATAATGAATAACAGGGACGATAGCATTCGAATCCCGACCGCATGGACAAGTGTACTTGAAAACAACATTTTTAAAAACCATAGTAATCAAACTACCGATATTTCAAACAATAGTCACATTAAAAACATTAGTAAAATTCTTAGTAAGCCGAAAACTGATAATCCACCTGTAAACAATATACCGTTAAGTACTAGAGTCACTAGAAGCCAAACAAAACGCAATAATGACGTCATTGGGGAAACCCACCCCTCCACTAACACTTGACGCGGCTTCCTTTCAAACTTTCACTTGGTAGTAAGCTTTCGACTCGAACGGACGTGCGTGCACTATCCCTCGAGACGAAAATTTATTAACAAGGCGCCTTTAGAAAATGTCTGATGTGATTCAGACGAAACGTCGGCAGACGACTGATTCTCTCGGGAATCATAATTTGACGCGGGTTATCCCCAAAATACTTAATAATAACATATTTTGTACTCGCGAAAACCTTAGATTTAACATAAATAACCTCTACGGGGAGGAAATATACAGTGAAACGAAAAAGTTTGAAAAATTAAAGTCAAAACACGCGAAGCTTCTATGTGACCTAACCTTTTTGTGTCGATGTCGTGATAAAAAAGTAGTGCCAAAGTGTTTTCAACTGAGACAACGCGGTAGCAGAAAATCGGTGAGAAAAATTCTTTGTAATACTAGTTTTTCCCTCATACGCGACGAAATCGGTTACATTCATTTACAATTACATACACTTGGTACTGATATTAAAAATCTTCATTTAAAACTTTCTAATATATTACACCCATTAATATGGTCCGAATTAGATAATCTCATTCATAATAGAATTGAAACGAATAATAAAATAAACTCCGACCGCCAAATAAGTAAATTCACGCGTATCGAAAATAATATCAAAAAAGTAGAATACCAACAGTCTTTAAATACCGATAAAATCATTCACAATCTCACCGATCTTAAATTAAATAACGATACAATATCGGTTCTAAGTAAAGGTTTTAATTTTGGTGTTGTTCCTCCGAAAATTCCAAAAGAAGACATTGTTACGGGAATCGAATCAGCCGTATGTAAACTACCAAATAATATAGCCGAAACTATACGACAAGAAACTTGCCATATACTTAGAAAATCGCTTCCGCCGAAAAGAAATATATCTCTCGATGAAATACGAGCTCTTAAAGAATTACGCGCAAATAAAGATATAATTATTCTTCCGGCAGATAAGGGAAACGCAACAGTAATCATGAAAAGCGAAGATTATCACATTAAAATAACTAATTTGCTTAACGATCCGGCTTATAAACTGCATCCTAATAATCCTATAACATACTTAGAAAAAACGACTAAAACTAAAATTATGTCATCCAAATTAAGTCCCGAATTAAAAAAGTCGTTAATACCTAGAGAAAAATCGTCACGTTTTCCGAAATTATACGGTTTGCCAAAAATTCATAAGACGGATGTTCCTCTTAGACCCATAGTCAGTTCTGTCGGTTCTCCACTTCAAATGTTATCAAAGTATCTTGCCAACTACTTACAACCAGATGTAGAATCAGCGGAATCTTTTGTCAAAAATTCGGAACATTTTATACAAATCATTAAAAATCAAATATTAAACAAGGGCGACATCCTTGTCAGTTTTGACGTCGTATCCTTGTTTACCAATATACCCACAGACGAAGCTCTTCAAGCAATAAAAGAAATGAGTGACCCACCGAATGACATAATAACATTAATAGAACATTGCCTCAATAACACATTTTTCACTTATAATAACGACATGTACAAACAAGTAAAAGGAGCACCAATGGGTCTATCTCTTTCACCGCCAGTCGCTAACATATTCATGACCAAGTTAGAAAAGGAAGCTATAGATAGAGCGCGCTTAAAACCAAAGCTATGGATTAGATACGTGGACGATACCTTCGTTATATGGCCTCACGGTTTGGAGGAACTTAACAAATTTCTTGATTTTCTGAACGATCTCCACAATAACATCAAATTCACAATGGAGATAGAAAACAACGGTGAAATACCTTTTCTTGATGTTCTCGTAATCAAAAAAGACGATGGCACTCTCGGCCACACTGTGTACAGAAAATCAACACATACCAACAGATATCTCCACGCATCGTCGAACCATCATCCAGCACAAATCGCCTCTGTAGCAAACACCTTGGTAACACGATCATTAAGGATAGCCGACTCCGAAAACATTCAAAACGAATTAGAGTATCTTAAAAACGCGCTACGAAATAACGGTTTTTCTAATTTTACGATAAATAATGCAGTAAAAAATCAAACTAATAAAAATTTTAATAAAAAAGATACGTCAACTAAAGTAAAGCCACTCTCCATTGCATTTATGCCTTACATAAAAGGCACTACAGACAAAATCAGTCACCTACTTTATAAACATAATATTCGCACCATTTTTAGAACAGACAACAAAATTTCATCCTTTTTAAAAAGTCCGAAAGATAAAATACCATTAGAGTCACACGGTATTTACGAAATCCCATGCGGTGATTGCTCAAAAACTTACATAGGCAGGACAAATCGCAGAATCTCGGCGCGCGTCTCTGAACATCGCGTAGATGTTAAAAACCGGAAACTAACTTCATCTCTTGTAAATCACTCATTGACCGAAAATCACTCCATAGACTTTGAAAATTCAAAAGTAGTCGCGAATATTAACAATGAAACATTTAGAATTTACAGGGAAGCAATCGAAATATATAAAAGAAGCAACAGTATAATGAATAACAGGGACGATAGCATTCGAATCCCGACCGCATGGACAAGTGTACTTGAAAACAACATTTTTAAAAACCATAGTAATCAAACTACCGATATTTCAAACAATAGTCACATTAAAAACATTAGTAAAATTCTTAGTAAGCCGAAAACTGATAATCCACCTGTAAACAATATACCGTTAAGTACTAGAGTCACTAGAAGCCAAACAAAACGCAATAATGACGTCATTGGGGAAACCCACCCCTCCACTAACACTTGACGCGGCTTCCTTTCAAACTTTCACTTGGTAGTAAGCTTTCGACTCGAACGGACGTGCGTGCACTATCCCTCGAGACGAAAATTTATTAACAAGGCGCCTTTAGAAAATGTCTGATGTGATTCAGACGAAACGTCGGCAGACGACTGATTCTCTCGGGAATCATAATTTGACGCGGGTTATCCCCAAAATACTTAATAATAACATATTTTGTACTCGCGAAAACCTTAGATTTAACATATATATATATATATATATATATATATATATATATATATTTGTCGGCCTTCATGGCACAGTTGGTTAGGTATCTGACTGCTGATCCAAAGGTCCCGGGTTCGATTCCCGGTGGAGACACAGTTTTTAATTATGTTTTCAGTCTGGATCTGTGAGACGATTAATATCGTAAGTCTCCAGAATGTGGCAACTTGTTATTGGGTGCGTGTTAAATCAATATTTGACTTAGTACCTGTTATTTGCCCGAGAAGTAAAATAAAGAAATATCATTCCATGACCCTTACGGGGTAGGCAGATAGGACCAAATGCCATATTTTTCTATTGCATCCATTGCTTCATCTACATTCATACATGTTCATCTGTTGTTCAGGCTTTTTACATTTCCCTCTTTCAGAATGTCGTTTACATGGTTGAGACATTCTTTTTTAGAATTAATTTTAATGAAGTCGGAGATATGTGCCTGTAGCTTATACAATAACATACCAGCTCTTTACATGTATATCTGTTAAATGGCATGCCTGTAGCTGGAGAGCAAGTAGATTATTTGTCATACTAGTCCTCTAAATTTCTCATACAAATATCGATTCTCTGGGCTGGAAACACTGGTTTGTCGGAAGAAATTGCCATATGCAAAAAACTCATCCCTTGTGCAGGGTAAAAGGAATTATTTGTAGTGGGGCTATCTTTCCAAATGACTCACTTCTTCTTCTTCGTCAGCCATCTCTCCACTGCTGGATGTAGGCCTCCTCCAATGAACTCCATCTCTCTCGGTCCTGTGCTTTCCCCAGCCAACCTCTTCCCGCAACCGGAATGATATCGTCCACTATCACTTCAAAATGCGCTCATTAATGTCAATACCTATAAAGTCCAATCGGACTGGCACTCCAAAATGGAATTACAAACAATCAAAACTTCCTCGTAGTGCGCCAATTGGCGTGTTGTGTCCAGTAGGTAAAGCATGCTCATGAGTGTGAAAACCAGCATTGCAGCACGCCATGCCTTGTGCTAAGCTGCGTAGTGTACATTAAATTTGGCACGACTCTGGCGCGCTCATGAGTGGAATAGAAATTTTACAATGCTCCAAATGGAGCAGCGCCGAATGGCAACCCTGTGAATTTCAATATATCTGCATTTATTTTTTCAACTTCCACAATATCTGTTACAAATTTACAGTTTTGACTAGCAAAGAGTCTAGTTTTGATATAATATATATGCGTTACTATTTTGACTAGGTACATAACATTTTTCTGAACAAAGATTCTAGTTTTGATATAATATATATGAGTTACTATTTTGACTAGGTACATAACATTTTTCTGAACAAAGATTCCAGTTGATATAATATATAATATGCGTGTTTACTATTTTGACTAGGTACATAAAAATTTTCTGAAACAATATTCTAGTATAATAAATATGCGTGTTTACATTCAGGAGCACTAAGAGTGTACGGTGAAAAGCCATGTTTGAATGGACCGGTTTATAATGTAATTTGTCATTTTATGAATATGATATAAATGGTGATATGTCGTGTATTTAGGTCAGCAGGGCCAGCAAGAACAGGAGCTGGCCACTAAGATGCTGCAGATCCAATCCAAGAGGTTCTACTTGGATGTCAAGCAGAACAGACGCGGCAGATTTATCAAAGTCGCGGAGGTCAGTCAGTCAGTTTTATATGGCTCATTATTTACATTCTTTTTTACAATGAAATGATAAAATTAGTTAATATACTTTCAATGTATATGTGTTTGATTTATCAGTTTTTCCAATGTAATATTTAAATTTTTACCTTTTCTTGCTGGTTTAATAATTTATATCTTAAAAGGGCAAATTGCTAATCTTAGCATGAAAATATTGATCAACAAGTAGAATCAAAACTGTAACAAATGATTTGATAAAGAGTACCAACGGGAGAATTTTTTGCAAAATACAACAAAAATACAAATAAAGTACAAAAATTAATATCTGTAATTAAAAATCTGTCATGCACCCATCTCTGATTTGATATTTACATATTCTATTTATTCTATTATTTGTTGTACATAATTTTGTATAATTTGTTTTTATTTTAGATTGGCGCTGATGGCAGACGCAGCCAGGTATTCTTGGCGCTATCCACAGCGGCAGAGTTTCGCGACCATCTCTCTTCCTTTAGTGACTATTACTCTTCACTCGGTTTGTGCACACATATTAATTTATATTTATATGTACATGTACCTACCAATATGTCCTAACTTAATATACATATATTATCTTTTATTGGTATGATTTGTTGTGACTAAGTGTTATGGAGATGACTTCCTTTAAACAATTTGCATTGTACAGTGTCATGTTGATGACTTTCCAATAAAGAATAGGTGTACTGTGTCATGTTGATGACTTTCCAATATAGAATAGGTCAATATAGACTAAGACCGAGGAAAGGCAATCTTTCATAGTCACATTGCAATAGCTTGCGTGTTGTTTTATTTTACATATAATTGTAATTTCTTTAACTGGAGTTGAATATAAGTTGATCTTTATTTAAACACATTATTTTCTTTTATTACAATAATACAGACAATGAACAGTATGTACAATATATACATGACAAGTACTTAATAATTATAATAGATGCTATTGCGTCAGATGTCAGAACTTCACCCTGCGGTAGGCCCGCCTATATATACATATTGCCTCTCACTCTGACATGTGTGCTGTCTTGCTCGCACTCATCAGCCAGATATCTCAAATTTGTTAATGGAAAAAGTGACAAATTTGGAAAATTTTGTCACACTAGTCCATGAAAGGGTTTTAAAACCTTTTAATGATTATTAAAATGGTGTCATGATACCCTACAAGTGGGAATGTGCTCTTATACTGTGTCTGTGACTTCCCAATGAAGAGTACAGTATCATGTTGATGACTTTCTATAAATAATAGATTGTGTGTCATGTTGATTACCATATAATGTATTATGTTGTGTGTTGTAGGGCCTCCGAATCCCGACAGTGTTCCAGAGGATGGAAAGCTGAAGTCAGAGATGATGCTCAAGGACAATCGCCGATATTACCTAGACCTTAAGGAGAACTCTCGGGGGAGGTTTTTGAGGGTGAGTCATAGATATATGAACTAATTTTCTGCCATTAGAAATATTTGTTGGTGACTCAAAAGGAATTATTCATGGACTCTTAGGATCCTTTACAATATCAGTGTAAAGCAAAACTAGGCATATTTGATATGTGGCAGACCACATCTAAAAATTTCTTTCGAGCGCGCGCCTAGCGACGGCAATTATATTTGTTTGTCGCTAGGCCGAGTTCATCGCCCGCGATTTCAAACGAGTAACAATAATCCTCAACTGGGTATGTCAGTTCAATGAAATGGTCTAGAAAGTTCGAGGACATTAAACTTGCTACCCCCAGCGCAACACTATTTAAGGGAGTGTACACCTGTACACGTCGTCACTTCATTTCATCTGCGCATCATTCCTCTTCCTCATTAGTCTAGACAGCGATTATTCCTGTATTGCTTTGTACAATGTTTGGGTTTTAATTATGTTTGTTATATAGAGGTATGGTTTTGCAGGTATCACAGACAATCACCCGAGGGGGCCCAAGGTCTCAGGTTGCCATCCCGGCTCAAGGAATGATAGAGTTCAGGGATGCACTTACAGACCTTCTAGAAGACTTTGGAACTGACGATGGAGGGTAACACATTACATTACTCTATTATTATACTAAATTAATGAATAAAGTGGAAAGTTATCAACAAATTACTGATATGTTTCAAAGTCAACAAAGAATTGACATGATTATACATACTTTCGACCCCATACTTTCCTCTAATTATATTAGTGCAATTTTTTTATATTGTTTCTTTTTTTTGGAAATATTTTTTTTTTATTTTCATTGTTTGTGATATTATCACTTTTTTCATATGATTGATGTCGGCATCAAGTTATACAGTGTCACTGCCTTGAGATGCATTGACCCCGGCACAGGTTTTTTGCCTAGTGGGTCATTGCAGATTCAATAATTATTATAATGTCATTAATGTTTGTATGAATAAATAAATGTATATATTCTGTAATGTTTGTGTGTTATTCTGGCAGACTGTAATATTCTTCTATTGGTCTACCTGTGAAGTTAGATTATGAATCTTAAATCATGTCTGCACAATATTGATAATAATCTCTTGTTATGTTCACTATTTATTTATTATTTGTTGTAATGCATTGTGTCAGGTATAAGGGTGAACTACCGGAGGGCAGGCACCTTCGAGTAGACAACAAGAACTTTTACTTTGACATCGGCCAAAACAATCGCGGCATTTACATGCGAGTCTCAGAGGTGAGTTGTATAACATCTTTATCAATATAATCTTTTGATTAAATCATTTTGAAATAAATAATTTCAGATATGTTAAACAGTATGTTTATAAAAAATAAACCATTTCTCTAATGAATGTTTATCACACAATTTTAATTTATCTGTGAGACGATTAATATCGTAAGTCTCCAGAATGTGGCAACTTTTTATTGGGTGCGTGTTATTATTTGACATAGCACCTGTTAGTTGCCTGAGAAGGTACATAAAATAAATATAAATCTATGGGAAACCCAAACTCTGTAACTTCATAATATATAAGGCAGTTTTAATATTTTTATTTAGATGGGTCGATAGCAGAGCGGTTAGCGCGCTGGGCTAGCAATCCAATGGTCGCGAGTTTGAATCCTGCGTCGACCGATTTTGTTCACCTATAGCACAAGCATTTATGCTTATTTTAGTGAATGTAGGAAGATGTATATGTACTTGTTTAACAAGGACATATTCATTTTTTTTTTTTAAATATGTTTTCAATGACTAAATTTAGCGTTATATGCCCTCTCTGTCCCTAATAAGACCCTATTGCCAGTATTATTATCTGAGGTAAAGTAAGATTTTTTTCTCTTGGTAGAAAGACAACAAACTGGTATTATACTTTTTTATTGACAGCTAAGCGTAGGAAAAAATAGTACTTCATTGGGGTGGAGTGTGTAAACTGTGAGTGAAAAATACCCTCTTTTACTTCATTAAGTAGGTACAACACACTAGCTGTCAATATAAATTGGAAACTTGAAGAGAGTCGAAACATAATAGCCATATGAAGAGTGTAGTAGGAGCCACAGTTCAAACAATAGGCCCGGTATTACAGTCGGCCCTCAACTCATTGAGTTTGTTAAACTCAAGATTAATGTTAAGGGGAGATTGAATCCATTTCCGTATTACAGTGCAATATGACATGTCAGTTACTAATTCTTCAATTATAGAAATATTTTACTTTTTCTGTGGTTATTATCTGTCAAATTTTAAATAACTTCAAATAATACCAACTACAAAACGGGACGCTACCACTTGAAATACTATTGTTTTACTATCCAACATGGTAAATTTAATTTTTTTCACCAAAATAATACTTTAAATGCCCATGTTCGTTTCAATATGGCTGTCAGTTTATTTTGTTGTATGGCGCCACCGTCGATACAACTAACGCCTCTAGTGATAGAAACTGAAACTACACTCGTTGCCTAACGCCTCTAGTGATAGAAACTGAAACTACACGCGTTGCCTAGCAAACGACAGTTGACTCACCTTTAAGTACTTAATCCGCCAGAATCGTTGAGTTAAATATTTGTCGTTTTAGTGACGTATTTGAGGGAAGATTAGGCCTAAACGGACACTGTAATACGCTATATTTTTGTAAAGCTTGAGTTTAGCTCTTAAACTCAGACTGTAATACCGGGCCATAGACAACAGGACCTCTGATCTTGGAAGTGTACTTAGCCAAATAGCAGCAAAAAAATGCTGCTCCTGTCTAATAGTTGGCATTAAATCAGTCTCTATCAATTTTATAATTATTTATCTCAATGGTATTGTAGGTCTATATGCACTGGCAAATTTGTTGCTATACAACAATTGACTCAAATTTATCTGTGTAGTTTGTGACAAGTAAATTATTGTTGATAAATTTCTCCCATTTTTTATGTTGTCAGAAAGTCACATGACTTTCAAGTGTGCCATTGCAGTTGACCTTCATTTCTCGAATTTGGATTGCCTTGGATTTCTCGAAAACTTTCCGCCATTCCTCCCAGTCCAACACCCACATCTTACTATTAGTAACACCATCCATTCACCTTAATTTGAGTCTTCCCACTTTTTGCCTTCCATCTGGTTCTCTGGTCTGACTCTGTTCTCCTTGTGCTGGAGATGTTACAATCATCTCATTCGATAAGTTTTTATATCTGTCTCTTTCTGTATCTGTTTTATGTATTTCTTGTTTATTCATGCTGATGATTGATTGTTTTTTTTTTGTAAACAATTTGTTCAATATTTGGGAATGGCTGCAAAATCTCAAAACAAAAGACACTTTCTTTAAAGTTATATAGCATCTGCTTCAGCTAGTGTTATATAAAGGTAGTTATAAATAAAATAGTGTGTGGTGGTTATACCGCAAATCTTTAACAGCAATTATCTCAAAATGAAGGTTGTGTGGCTTGACTCAGTTCACCACTACAGCCACGATATGTCATCATAAATTGTCCTTTAAATGTGTGTGTGTGTGTACATGCCATGATGACCTCCAATATATGTGGGACATTTGTGTGTGGTGGTGTTATACTGTGTCAGTGCGTGATTTCGGGCGTGCCCCAGGTGAAGAGCAACTTCCGCACGGCCATCACCGTACCGGAGAAGTGCTGGGGGCGGTTCCGCGACATCATGGCTGACTACTGTGACAAGATTGGCGGGAGGGGGGCGGGGACAGTCACGGGAGGGCCAGGGGGAGCTGCCGCGCCGGGGACAGGAGTGGGCGCAGCGCCGGGAGCGACGCAACAGCAGCCAGCAGGGGGGGCGCCGCAAACACCTCAACAAGATATGGTATATCATTATTTGTTAACTTTATACATTTAAATCGTACATTGCTGCCATCTATCTTAATTGAAAACGTTGCACGCATCTGTGGCCCTATAGCCCAGTATCTTTAAGAGTCTGGTTTTCTCAAGCAATTGTAGCCACTCCTCCCTCTCAGTTGCCCCTGATTGCCCTTGCCCTGCGATGCCAATTTTTCTCCTGCAAAGATCACAGATCTTTCTCCACAAAGTCTAGCCACCTTCATTTTGTTCTCCCAATGGCAACATAGATATGCCCTTCTACATTTATTCTATAGTGAGGGAAAGGTAGAGAAAAGACAGAGTATGGGGTGTAAAAGAATATTATTATTTATTTATAGGCAGGCAGCCAAGGCTGATGTGCCTATATTCACTGTCCAATTTTATTATTTGGTTGTAACTATTTTGCTGTGTCCAAAAAAAAGTCCAGTGTATTCTTGAAAATATTAACATTTTCAGCATCCAAAACATGTTGGGGCAGTTTATTCCAAGTATTCACCACTCTATTTGAAAAGAAATATCAACACCAAAACATGTTGGGGCAGTTTATTCCAAGTATTCACCACTCTATTTGAAAGAAAATGCTTTCGAGGAATTTTCCAGAACCTACTTTTCACAAGTTTTAAGCTATGGCCACGCAAATTAGTGTTATGACTATATTGAAAGAGATTTTTCATGTTTACACAGTCATAATGGCCTGATAATATTTTGAATGTTTCAATAAGATCTCAACGTTCTCTTTTCGGTTTTCCAGTTTTGACAGTTTTAAGAAGTCAATGTCGTGGCTATTTTTTATTTATTTTTTTATTTTTATTTTACAAGTCTTTGGGAGACCAACAGCTATCCATTACAGTTTTTCAATTAGGATAACAACTAAATAGCCAATTATAGGTCTCGGCTGATAGGAATAATAATTATTCTATTAATAATTTCTATTTATTTTTATATATGAAAATTTTCATGTAACAATTTCCTTTGTAATGTTTTTAACGTGAAACTAACCCATCATTTTTATTTATAATTTTAAATTGAACCAAACTGAGATTAAATTAGATGAATCGGTGGCAGAGTGGTAAGTGCATTTAAATCAGTAATTCTGTGGATGAAAGTTTGAATCCTGCCTCAACCGATTTCTACATAGTTTAGGAAATCTATAGATGATTCATTCTTTAAAAAAAATAAATTAAAAATCTATTACAGTTCTACAATGTATGCATTTTTTTTTTGATTTTCAGGAAAGTTACGGAGGCAACAAGCCAAACAAAATTTGATGCGAATATCCCATCTCGCGATTTTATCAGTAAGTTTACTGCGCCAGAGAGGGACAAACTAAAAAATATTATCTACATAAAAAAATACATTAAAATTCATACAAAGTTAATATACTATGGAAAGTCACCATCATGATTGAGCCGAGTTAGAAGAGATAGCGACCAACTGTAGTGTGTACCCCACGTGGCCCCCCAATTACCATTTTATTGCGACCTTAACTATTTATTTATCTACAATAACAAGTCCATTGGAAGCTTCAAATCAATTAATTTTATATAATATTGAAACACTGTTTTGTATTTGTTAAGCTATTTTTCGTCTTATTAGTACATTTTCAAGACATCAAATCAATTGTTGGTTTTACTAGGTGCACTTATTTCACCACTTTCAATTATTTGATAATTTCAATAATTAATATTTATTAACTTTAATTATGAAACTTTATTGTTTGAATATTTTATATGATCTTCCGTATCATAATTTTCAATAGCTAAAGTGCGATACAAAAATTATAACTTAAAAGTTCATTGAAAGTTTGTTTAGTCTATCATTGGTTTTGTACTAATTATATTACTAATTTATGCTATTTCAATCTTCTTTTCAACTATTTATGTACCTATATCTAGTAAGTGTGAATTTTTTTGCAGATTTTAAATTTCAACTATTCATTTTTGTGTGCATAGTAGGAACACTTGATGCATTCTATTAAACATTTTGTTTTGTGAACTTGTTTGTTTAAATAAATTTAATGAAATTTATGTACATGTAATGAACTTGGTCTTTAAATGCATTGAATGAACTTGTTCTTTATATGCAATGAATGAACTCGTTCTCTATATGCATTGAATGAACTTGTTCTTTATATGCATTAAATGAACTTGTTCTTTATATGCATTGAATGAACTTGGTCTTTATATGCATTGAATGAACTCGTTCTTTATATGCATTGAATGAACTCGTTCTTTATATGCATTGAATGAACTTGTTCTTTACATGCATTGAATGAATTTGTTCTTTATATGCATTGAATGAACTAGTTTCTTTATATACATTGAATGAACTAGGTTATTTATGTACACTGTATGAATTAGTTTATACTTTGAATGAACTAGTTTCTTTATGAAAGTCTTTCAAAACTATATATATATATAAATTTTTAACCTATCACATCATGATGAAAGAAATCAAATAAACATGTTTCTTTAAATTTATTGAAAATATAACCAGTTTAATTTTTGCATTGCACTTTTATTGTAAGGAATATACAAATAAGGAGGCTTTTTATAAGAAAACTATAATATTATGTTGAGAAACATAAAATCCATGTACCTTATTTATGTTGAATAACAAAAAAAAAATTGTTAGACACATAAAAAATAACATCACACTGAGTGTAAAATAGAAGTATGTGCAAATATAATATGGGAGTAATCCATTCATCTTCAGAGAGTAAGCGGAGGTTGTTCAGAGGAGAAGCAATGACTAGTGAGAGTTTTGATAGTATCAATCTTCCAACTGTATTTGCACATACTTTAGTTTTACACATGACTAAACTTTACGTTGTGAGTCATATAATATGTATTCATTATTGTTAGCAATTATATTTATATTTCATTTGTGTATTGTGTTGGTTCAAATAGTACGTCATTATATTTTTTTTAATGTAAAATGAGCAAATTACAGGTTCTCTGTTGCCTTGTATAGATGTTCAAATCAATCAAAATTATCCTTATCTAGCAATACGTCTATGCGAGGAATATTCAAAATTGTATTTAAAAAAAAACAATTTAATAATTTAGATTTTAGAACTAAATAATTGTTGATTTTAATTAATGTGGTCCTTCTTGAAGCAATTTTTTTTAACGATTTTAAACCTATTTAATTTTTTTTCACTGCGCATGCTGGACTTTTCCGGAACTGTTTTATTGATATGATTTTAAATTATCTTTATTTTCTATGTAAAAAATAATAAATTATAAATTTCGTTTATATTTTTGCCTTGATCAACATATTTGTTTTATTTAAGGTCGTAATATTTGATGTGTGACATCTGACCACGTAATATCTTAGTCACGCACGATAAAGTTATATGATATAATCAAAAATATATATATTATAATAATTATTATATTTATTAAATTGGAACCAACATTTTCATGACGCTAATTGTAACAATAACTAACTAGCTGTGAGGGAATTAATAAAGTGGAATAATTTGTCGCATTATTTTCGACGTGTGTGGCACAATGCTACTGCGTCGATGTGACGCGTGAGTTATTGTGTTGGAACGTGTGAGTGGCAATATGGTGTCACAGTGATAAATATTAATTAGATCTCCGACAAATCAGATGTGGCTCTCTTGAGACTTTCATTATATAGATCACACTCGTTTGGCCGAATATTTGATTTTTTTTTTCATTTTTAAACCAGTTTATAAATTGTCTAAATTATTACTTACTCGGCTGGCAACACGAGGAAGTCTGTGGAGTCACATTGGTGTCGTACTATATATTGGCGTATTTAAAAAATAATTATTTTATTTATATAATTTTCATTTCATAATGACACACATCACAATTCATTTTTTTACAATGTAAGTAATGTTAACATCACAATTTTTTGTAGTCAACTGACAAGTGCATCTCGTTTGTAACAACTCACGAGGCTCGTTCAAGTTTCAGCTACAGTTTTATTTCGTTTAGGTTATATTTGAAGATTTAAAATCTCATGTTTTTCTTGTATGTAAATATTGTACGGTCTTATGACGAAAAATTCTTGAAACCTTTCAAATGTGATGTCACCAAAATAACTATTTTTTTTTTAATTATTTAAACTTCATTATCTACGTTTATATGTATATTTTGTAAACAACAACACGTATATGTGTGAATTCATAATATTTATATATAGCTATATATAATATGTATATCGTTATATGATCCAAATGTGAAAAACATCTTCTGAAAAAATCACAAAAATTAAAAATTTTCAGAATTGTCAATTTTTTTCTCAAAATTTTACTTTATTGTTTTTAAATTACCAGTTCATTTTTTTTATTGTTAGACGTTGTGTAGAATATATTTGTATGATTTTTTTTTTGTCAACTTGTGATTGTATAATTTTCAAAGTGCATAGTACTAATTTTTTTATTAAATTTCTTCAATTTACCTACTATCTTTAAAAAAGGAAAAAAAAAACTATTGTTGTAATTGAAATAATGTAGTGTTTTGTGTTGCTTTGTATATATAGTCGTAATTTTAACAAAACCCCATTTTTTATCTTATTTCCATTTAAGTGTCCATCCAATGTCAACATCCTTCTACGTCCGATCTATTCTTTCTTCTATCTGACTCCGCTTTTAACCTCAACTATACTTGTTGTATTTTAATTTTCTCCACAATATCTTATATAAGCTTGAATGTTAGATTTTTTTAAATTTGTTCTTTACTTTGTATATTTTGTCTTTCAAGTTAACATTATATAACATATGTGTTTTATTATTTTGTAATTGTTGATCATGTCATGAACCATGCGCGCATTACTTATATTTTGTGTTTTTTTTTATTTGTTATTCTCATTCTTTTGTGTCGTATTTTTAAACCAATTGACGACGACTTTCGGCTCTTGTGAAAATTTTGTTGAGCGTTTTATTTTTTTTGTGCTGGCGTTTAATTTATTTTATTTAGGTCATCACAAATTATTAAAAACACCGTTTAATCCTATTTGTATATTTAATAGTTGGTTTATTCTCGACAAAAACATTGTATATACAAGTAGAATCTAAACATTTTCAGAAAAAAGTTTCATTGTCATTCCCATAGATGGCGATAGTGCTTTCACCTCAATTTCAAGCGGTGTGAAAATACTGCACCGCATAGTATACAAGGTTTTTATTCGGATTGATAAGGGAATTCGTTAAAAAGGAATAATTGGTGAGCATTGTGCAAGCACTTAAAGCGATCACGCAAATCAACCAATGCCAGGTAGTAAGTCGTATAGGTGCCTGATTTCCCAGTTCTCCTATAATATTTCAACTTCATCTCTGTCGAGATATAAAGTTTATCAAAAATACAACATTTTTTTAAATATATATTTTTATAACAGATTTGCATGAATTATTTAAAATTTATGGATTTACAATCAATTAAATCATTTTATGCAGTTATACACTAGCTTCATTATTTAACATGTCAAAATTTTAAAATTTTTGTGTTGGTACACTTGGCAAACTATTTGCAAATTCAATTTTTTATTTATCATAGATTTATTTACACATAGGTTCTGTTTAGTTGATTATGCCGCTACCAAAAGTTTAGTTTTCTATTTTACGTAATTTTATATATCAAATTTTTTCCGTCACTCATTGATAACTAAATAAACGTTAAGTGTAGTTTTTTTATCTTTTGATTATCTTTATTTTATTTTAAAAACATGCCACACTGCCATACGTGCATTCCATTCCTTTTGACGATTTCGGCGCAGCAAAAGGGCATTGGTAACTTTTGTTTTTTCGTTGTATAAAAATTCAATACTTTTCTTTACGTACGTTTACACTTAAAATTGTTTCAGTATTAATTTATATGAATAATAGATATTGTTAATTTTCAGAAGCCCGAGAATTTTTTTTATCGTACAAATGCTTTGTAAAAATAAGGAAAATAGTCATTTTTGTACAATGCTTTCTTGCTCTCTGTACACGTAAACTTGTAATATTTATTTTTTCTATATTTTGTACTTCTTTCTTAGTGAATGAAATTTCATTTGTTTTGAAAGATAATTTTTCTTTTGCCAATTTTATCAGTACTATTTGAAGGATAATATTTTGTCATTTTTATATGTTAAATTTTAACATAGAGCAACATTAATGACAGTGTGATGTCCATCCTTATCATCCTTACCAATTAATCTTTTGTCGGGTGAACACTTCCTACAATAATTTCCTCATCCTGTGTAGAACTTGACTATACATTTGTCCTGGGGCGCCTCTTAAGTCCTATCCTTCTCGTAGCCCAGTTTTTAGTCCTTTATTTCAGACCAGGATTTTGCTTTGTTTTTTCAATATTATTATTTAATTCTTTTCAAGGAAATGTGTATTTGTCAGCCTTCTTGGCTCAAAAAGATGGATATCCGAATCCCGGGATATAGGTCCTAAGTTCAACTCCCAGCGGAGACACTATTATTTTTCAGATTTGGGTTGGTGTTGAATTCACATTTGACACAGTGTACCAGTATTTTAACAGAAAAAGGACACAATTTGTTTGTAACTTTGCTTATTTGTTTCAAGAGAAACGGAGAATATTATTATGTTTACGTGTAAATGGATTGCGAGGGAAACAAACGTCTGTTTATAATAATAATTATTTTTATTTATCAAAATGTGCAGCCTTTAGATGTTATTATTAATTATTAAATTTATAGTTTTAGTTAAGTAGGTAGCGTCCACTGCTATTGACAATATTATAAAAACTAATTCTTTCTATTTTCTTTCTATTTTGTTTATCGTTATTAAATCTCTCGTAGGCGTTAGTTTTAAGGTTTTATTTTCTATGTGCGAGTATGTTGTAAACCGTACAATCTGTCTGTCGGGCTGACTATGTATGACGTTGTGAGCGCGTTTAATTAAATGCCTTTGTACAAAAGTAACATGGTACAAAATTTGAAAGATGTAATAAACGTGTTCGCCTTTCATTATTACGTAATATATAATATCTTCACAATACGACTCATTCTCGTTTTTTTAATAACTGTATTATGTTTGTTTAGTTAGATTTGTCACTGTAGTGCGTTTGAACATGTCTAGGTATTTTTTTGTTACCTCTAATTCATATTATTTGATTATCAATTTCTCTTCAAAGTACATGATCAATTCTTAATCATGCCAAATAATTTAATTTCATTTTTTGCAAACCATATATCGTCTGCTCAAGGCGATATAGAAAAAAAAACCTGTGGATTATATCTTAATGGATAGAAAAGTATAAATATTAATGTTATAAATACTTGATTTTTTCTAACCAATGATTTGCTATTGCCCGAGAATTGGTTTCATTTTTACTTTCCAGAAATGTAATCGTCGATTAAAATAGGTACTATTTGTCTATTTTTTTGTCAGTTGTTTCATTCTTTTAATACGACTAACTTTAATTAGATAAGTATATAAATTATAATATCTTCATTACAGTGGCATCTTGATTGTGTTGTATTTTTTTTGTTTCTTTCTATTTCATACCGCTTTAAATATAATTATTTATGGTCTTTTTTAATGCGGCAACTGGTTGTAGATTGCTACAGTTTTTTAAACTATGTTTCTTTTTTTAATTTTAGAATATTCTATTGTACAAATAATAATGTCAATTTTTGCTAAATTGTGTTGCTTCTTTGGATGATTATTATTATTATTATCCATAAACAAAGTGTTGTCTATGACTGATTGCCGTATATAACTTTTCTTCTCCATTTAAAAAGAAAAAAACCCTTTCATATATAACTTACTGTAAATTAAGATTAAAATGTAGTTTATATTTTTAACAAACGGTGATATAATATATAGCTTGAAGCTAATATTTTACTGTTATCGATAAATAATATTATTAAAAAAAATAATAATTAAAATATCTGGAGAAAGAAATACACCAAATTATGTCTTTTTGCATATTCAATATGCATCTGTGATTATGAACATTGTAAAATTATTTATTGACATAGCATTCTGTCCCGGGACAATGTTTTGTTTGTCCCGATGGGACAAATATTTTTCAAAATTTTATATTTATATTTAAAAGAGTCTTGTCATTCAATTTTGAATACATTCATTTTTTTTTGAAACGCATGTTTTTTTTTTACTTTTTTTCCATTTTTTCATCCAACATACCCCCACCGTCCTTCTTTAAATAACCCTACTCTGTCTGTTTCCACTGCTTTGTTCCTATATGTATGTAGATTTTAGTTTTTAATTTGATATATAATTTTCTCTAATACGTCTTGTAGGTATGTGTGTTTTTGATAATTAAAAAGTAATTTTAGTTAATTCTTCCAGATCCTTATTATTTATATTTAAGTATTATATTTTTATTAATTAATAACATAAAAATCCATCCTGGAAGTGATTTTTTTTATTATAACTATGTATTTGGTTGATCCGTACCAATTTAATTGTTTTAAGATAATTCTTATATAATTTTCCTGACACTTATAAAACTACTATAAAAATGCATTAAATAAAAATGAAAATAGTCAATATGTATTTAAAGTAATAGTTGTTAAAAATAAGAAATTGAAAAAAAAAGTATAATTTTTTGGTAAAATTATTTATTATTATATTTAAATCTGTGTGAAATATGTCCTAATATTATCTAGGTGTCCTAAAATGTTTAATTTAATAAGTATTGTTGATAATTAAATATATAAATTATTAGTATGTTAGTTATTGGTAATGATTCTATTTTTTTCTTTCAGATTGGCACAAGTTAATGATGTTGTTTTTTTTTTCAGTTCACGGTTTGGCATTTTTATTATAAAATGGTGTTCTTATTTTATTTTGAATAAATAAACCGTTAGGAGCAACATTCAACCATCATTGACATTCAAATTTGAAAAATAGCTTATTAACTATGTCAAAATGTAATTTTGGTTCATTATTAAATAAACAGACTTTTTTGAGAAACTGAAGACAGAAATTTTGAGAAAAATGTAAGCAGGAATAATAATTAAAGAATGCTGTTGATGATTCTCAGACACTAAAGTAATTTAGGATATGTAACCATAATGATTATAGGTATATAATGTCCTTGTTATAGGTGCATTACATCACCTAAATTAAGCATAAAAGTTTGTGCTATTGGTGAATGAAATCCGTTGGGGTGAGATTCGAACCCACTTCCTCTGGACTACTAATCCAGTGTTCTATCCGTTCTGCCACAGATCCATCTAATATATTTAATGTCTTGTTAATTTTTTCACAACTGCCTTTTGATCAATTAAGCTGTGAACAAAATATTCAGATAGTTGAGACAACATAGACATTATAATCCTCTGTACAATAAATGAATTTATATTAAATTGTTAAATTCTATACAATATAAAAGGATGCAATATTCTGATTGTTTTGTCAATCTGGCCTAAATTTAAATGAATTTGTATGTCATGTTTTGATTAGTAATATCGCAGTAAATAAATATTTTGATTCAATGATGGTTGAGCAGACTGTAACACGAGATATTGGGACATTTGATGTTCATTGTTTTTTTTTTTGTATCAAAAGAATGTAACCGGCCTGTCTTTAACGGAACTAGTGACCCAGGTGATGAAACAAGGTGATACTTCAATATAATGTACATATTCAAAGACCATAATTTTGAGGGTAAAAATAATGCAAATATTTTTTTTAATGGATTATGTTACAAATACTTGAGTCCTCTGATAAATGGCAAAAAAACTGAGTTGACACACCAAAAAAAGACAGCTCTAATATCTCGGACATGTTGAAAGATAAGATACAAGCTGGACCAAATTATCGTTCATGGGAAATAGATATGTTGTGTGGTTGACTGGCAGAATTTCCCTAAATCATCAATTTGACTATGTATATTATTTTACATAGATTTTTACTAAAAGCAAAAGCTATCACAATTAAACTCTGATTCTTAGTGAAATATTGCATCTTCAGTTGATTGATTCAAAAACCTCAAAGCTATGACGTGTTTACCAGTTAAATCATAAGATTTTTACATAAATTGAAGTTTTTCTCCTCGTTTTGTTACCTGCACGCACGCATGTAGCCTTTTAATTTGTAATATTATTTTTGTACAAATATTAGGATGATTCATCCTGAGCTCGGGTTTATTAAGAAAACATTATTTCAATGTTATTTAGATTTGAACAAATCTTCACTTGGATAATTAATTATAAATATGGTTTAATTTTAAAGCTGCAAAATAATTAAATGATTTTGAGTAAGACTTGTATCGCTTGTGTAAAGAAAGTGATCGGTTGACATCATAGAATCATTGATAACTGAATTTTAACATCATAGAATCATTGATAACTGAATTTTAACATTATAGAATTATTGAAAACAGTAATTCTATTTTGTGGCATAAAATTTACTGGTTTCAAAAGTTAAATTTCTTACTGCATTATATTTAATTTATGTCAATCAATGATCCTTCCTTATTTTTAAATTGTCAATACTGGCGGTGTTTAAGGTGTAGAACTCTAGGTATGCTAGGTATTTTTTAATCAAACAAAAATGATTATGGTTCTACTTGTATATTTTCCATATAATAGATGACCATTTCGGCTGACTCGGCCTTTATCAACTGGTCTTTCTTCCTTTCTTCGTTGTGTCAAAAATTACCGAAACGACATTGGTTTTTATTCCAGTAATGATACGATTTTTAGCTACATATTTCTTCATTTATCTCAAGTAATCAAAAATTACTAAAATTAATGCAGTATTTATTCTGCAACTCTTCTTTTAGTGTATATCCTTTCTTCCATCTTTTTGATACATACTTCCAAAGTACAAATATTATTTTACTAGATTTACTGGCAAGTAATCTTGGATTTAGATGCATTATATTCCCATTTTGCAACATAGCAAATCTATCTCACTGTCTGCTAATCGGCCTTGTTATCAGCATACATAATAAATATGGATCTTGAATGTTAAATAAGTTAGTTTGTTATATAACTCAATGAATTTATGATGTATCAGATCACTTATGGTAAACAAATTAGTTTATTTTTATTGTTTTTTGTTGATATATTGTAAAATATAATTATTTAAATTGATATATTTTTGTGTGTATATAGATATTTATATGTGTAAAAAATAAATCCATACCTTATATAGACATATATCCAAATGTGTGCTGTTCGTAGTGTTCCGGTATGATGTATCAAGCTTGGATATAGAGTATGTAGAGACTATTTTATTATACATGTGTTTTTGTGGTGGTTTGTCTCAAATTGCAAGTTTTATGTAAAAAAAAATCCTAAATTAGGTAATATATTGATTAATTCATAGTTATATTATTACCTCTTTAATCTCATTTTTGTCTTTGATGACCCAATCTTGACTGTTAATTAGTTAATGTTTTGCATTGTTCAATTAAACTTGCATTCATCCTGTTCACAAAGTAATCTCTTTTGTCTTCAGCTGTTCATAAATGCAACCATATAATTCTTCATGTCTATAAATGATTCCAACTTTTTAAGTATACATATATATATTCATAAATTCACCTTGTGACCATTATATTTCTTCATTTGTCTCTTGTAACTCGTTCAATGTCTATAATTAGATTTAAACATTATTAACTGAGACAGCCACCACTTGTTTCGAATTTAAGTTACTTTTTATAAGCCCAACACACATTGTATTTATTGTTTTAACATCATTATCTTACATCAAAAAAAATATTTTCTTTCCTGCCTACCTAATTATCTGCTCCCGTATTCCTTACACAATTTTCCAAATACTAAAATTCCTTCTCCATATTAAATTCTTCCATTAAATAACATACTCGTTTGTTTGTTAAGTACAATGTGTGTTTGGTTTGCAGTACACAACAGAGACCCGTCTCAAGAGCGTAGAAATATTCTGCCGTTCTGTGATAAAATATTATGCAGCTCCCAACTATCAAATAAACCTGAATATATTTTTCTCTCTCCCTTCGTTGTTCATCCACTTTAATCTATATGCAAATACAAGCGACATCTTTGGATATTTGCACCAAATATTTTCACACTTTGTCTGTCTATTAGAGTTTTCATTTCCACAGTGATCAATAGATGGTGTTAAGTTTTGTTATTCTAATCATTGCTTTAAATTGGGATATCTTGAATTATATTCATAAACTTGTAATATATAACATTGATGTATCCATTTCGTACTATTCATAGATTTTTAATTTATATTTTGTTTTTGGACTATAGATTTCTATTGTCTTATCACTGTCGGTCATTATTTTACTAGTCATACATAGACTATGACATATTTTTTGGTGTTGCCACTATGGAAATATATTCTATTTAGTATCAAATTAATATTTATGGTACCTACATGTTTTGATTAAAAACTGATATGTCTACAAAGTGTGAATGTAACAATATTTTCATTTTATTTATGTATTTATTTCATTTACTGCCGACTCGAGCTCACGGATGTCATCTATATTTATTGTAAAAATGCAAAAAAAAAAGAATTTTTAACTATAGAGAAAAAGTCTTACAGATTCTCTTTATATCATTCTAAAGTTATGTACATTGCATTATTATTGTATTTAATAATTATGAATAAAAAAAATAGTTTAATAACGATAGTTTCTATTAGTAGGATTTTAAAGATTAACAAACATTAAAAAAACTACAATTATTAATAATTTATCATTGAATTTCAATATTATACAAAATAATCATTTCTACATTCGTTCAATTCATAAATAATATATTAATTCTTATCTATGTGTGTAGTTTAATAAATAAAATAGCAAAAATGTGACTCCTAACTTTGTGGTCTTTTGTAAAAATGTGTAATGTGGTCCTGTATGGTAATAATAAACACTTCCTGGCACCCTGCGCAAGTGTCGAGTTTATTGCCATTTGGCAATTTTTTCCAACTAACCAGTGTTTCCAGCCCAGAGAAGCAATATTTGCGTGAGAAATTAATTTAGATAAATTTCTCCTCTGCTGGGGATCGAACCCAGGACGCCCACGCAGAACCAAAGGGCTTACCAACTGTGCCACGGCGGTATCACCAAACTGTGAAGATTATTTATTATTTCCTGATAATATTTAAATAAACACATTTTTTTCACATAAATTTGGAAACTAATTATAAAGTTTACATCAAATAATGCACAATTGACCACAAAGTTATCTTCCATATATCTTGGTTAATTTTGATTGCTAAATGTCTGGTACAAGATAAGGTATTTTAAGAAAAAGTATGATAAAAAATATATATATTTATAGTTTCAAAACAGAGCTCCAAGTTATTTTTTATCTAACGGAATTTAACTATATTATTTGTGAAAAATATTCTCTAAATTTTGAATTATAGATATATAATACTTTTTTCATGTAGTCAAGTTCTTTGCATGTTTGTTTTTACAAAAGCCTTATTAACAAATTAAATTTTCATTGAAAATACATATTCATATGAAATACTTCACTTGGCCTCCAAAGTTGGATACAATTAATTAAAATATTTTCAAATGTAGGAGCTCTGTTGAAAATTCAATAAACAATACAATTTCAGCATTAGAGATTTTAATCAAATTTAAACGATGAAAATACTATATCTAACTGTGAATATTTTTAATATTGGTAAATATGAATACAGATTTAATGTTAATTTCACTGTACACAGATCTTTACGGAAAAGGAAAATGAAATATTTATCTTATTGTCTTAACTATTATTATTGAAATATAGCTTATAAAGATATTTTATTGAGCAGCTGTCAGGGAATGTCACTCGATGGTGTGTGCAATTCCATGAGTGGTTGTAGCTTCTTTGGAAACAATTCAGAGTGAAAACAGAATATCTTTCGTAATAATAGCCCATATTTGATATCTAATTTGCTACAGCATCACATAATACAAATTTGTCTATGATAACAGGATCAATCCGAAGACACTCTTGTTTAATGATTGGCCTCATGACACAGTGCTCCACGTATGTCAACTTGGGTATTTTATTCCACTTAATAGGTCTGTTTACACTAAAGCCACGATCATAGTAACCATCTTTCTGTCCAGCTTCCTTAAAGAATTGATATTCTGCCATTCAGACAACATCGAGCAGTTTGAACTTTAAGTAGCTGATGAAAGGCCCTTGCTCCAATGAATTGTCGGTATACTTGAGCTTCTTTTCAACATCAGTCTAAGTTATCATATCTACAATCATTATGGAAGCTACTGATGGTATAATATGTTAGAGAATTTATAATGTATTAGATGGAACTTGCACATGCCAACGCGAGCGCATCACGTAGTACGGTATTCCGATAAGTAAAAAAAAGGTTTTAGTTGTCGATTTCCGAAAGGTTTAACGTAAATAGACTATGGATGGATTAATGCATGTTTATTTTTATTATAGTGTATTTACTTTGTGTGTGTTTTTGGCCGTTCTGCGATGGCGTAGTCAAAATTTGTTACATTTATTGTTTTATGTTTGCTTTACATGGCAGAATCTTTAATAGATAATGAAATTATTTGTGCCTACTAGAATTAACATTTCTTTACACATCAAATTATTGATGAAAATTTTTCGTCTATGCAAGCTTGGATATAAACGACGATTTAACAGTTTTGACTATGCCATCTGCAGAATATGAAAGGTGATTATAATATTATTGTGGCCGGAAATATGCATGGTTAGGATAAACAAACAAGAAGACGATTTAGCTGTGGTTTTTCACATTGTTGGTGTGTGACATTAAAATTATTAACAACTTACGATTGACATGGGTTTTTTGAAGAAAAAAAACTGATTCAAAAATATTTCAAATATAAGTTATGTTTATATGATGTGAAACACAAACATAAGTTCTGTTTATATGATATGTGAGTTATCTATGTTATGTGAACACAAATAAAAGAAGGGCTGTTTATGTGATGTGAATCATAAATGTAAGCAATATTTGTATGATGTGAAACACATATAGGTAATTGCTGTTTATATAATTTGTTGTTGTGAACTTCAAATACAATTGCTGTTTATATGATGTGAACTCACAATAAATAATGCAGACAATCTACATTAAAAAAAATCATTAGTTTCGTCTCTGTGTCTTGAATTATATAAAACATAATAAATATTTGTAATTAAAGTTTTGAATTTTGTATTGTCAGCAGATGATTTAACAAAATGTTGAAGGGGAACATGGAATGTTAAAAATAATAACATCCAAAATTGACGTTTTGGTGTCATTAAGAGATATGGTGTACCGAGAATTATAAGTCAATATTTACAAGAGGACATTTCACACTTTTGAATGTCCGTTTCAGACCTTTGTAACTGTGATTGGAATGAAATTTTTAAAAAATGTTTGAAAAAAGTGAAGTGTCGAGAATACTTGGAGTATAATCAAATTTACAAAACATGATATGAATCAATCGAAGAGATATTACCCCGTATTCAGTAACTAATGGAACTAAATTAGGGACACTCTAAAATTTTAGATTTACGGTCTTATTTAAGCGTTATAAAATATCAACTTGAACTAAATGGAATAGGAACGTACCTATACTGGCCGGAACGTTCTTAAAAAGTTACTGAATTAGACGTATTATGAATTATTATGAAATTTTCATCATTTTCATAATTATTCAAAATACGTCCAATTCAGTAACTTTTTAAGAATGTTCCGGCCAATATAGGTACGTTCCTATTCCATTTAATCCAAGTTGATATTTTATAACGCTGAAATAAGACCGTAAATCTAAAATCTACAATTTTAGTTACAATAGTTACTGAATACGGGGTAGTATAGTATTGACTAATTTTGATTCTACGCAATAGTCAAACATTCCTATTTTTTATTCACGGAACTATGAAAAATAAATTTCAGTATTTATGAATTGTATTCCTGATTCTATAAAAATATTTTAAAAATTCTATGAAAGGGCAAACATTTATAGTGATTTTTTAAATAAGCCAATACAGTTGCCTGATCTTTTTGTTTCTCTTTCTTAACATGTATCTACTATCTTTATTTTTATTAAAATACAATTTTATCACAAATATATTCATATTGCTTTTTAATTTATAAAGAAATTAAAACATTATTATTGATATTAATGCAATAATATTAACAAGTATTCTTCACACTTAACTTTGTTCAAACGGTCTCTCTAAGATGGGGTTGTGCTCAAAAGTGTGCAAATATTTTAAGCGTTGGATGACAATTATTGAAACAATTAATAAAAAAATGATTGATATGACTTGGACAAAATACATTATTAACTTGGTGTTGGTCTATTGTTAAAATGATTATTACTAAATAATAACACCACCATTTTGTATTCACGAGAGTCCATCGTGAAATTTGTGCCGTTCAATTTGCCCGTCTGTCTGATATGTGTACTGTTTCGATGGCGGCCATATTGAATGCGATGTGAATTTAAAAAAAATAGGAGATTTCAAATTGCTGGTAATATCTTATTATTATCATCTAAAAAATATTGTAATGTTTCTTAAAAATATGTATATTTATAATAAAAAATGAACCATTTTTTTATTATTTTATAATTCAATAATGTTTATCTACTGCATGTCTATGTATGTAGAAATGAAAAAAAAATATTTTTGAATATAGAATATTTTAATTTTTTTAATATTATGATCATTGTTGTATTATTTTGGAGTAAAATGTCAATAACCTTGAATATTTAATTTGTTTAATATCATCACAAAAATCATCTGCCTTCTTTGGATACACAGTCATTAATATCATTTTCATGTTTTGTCATTTTTAACAAAAAAAATAAATATATATATAATATTTACAACTCAAATCAATTTTGTATTGTTTAGCTTAGAAATATTAAAAAAATTTCTAATTATATGAACAATTAAAAAAAATTATGTGTATAGGATTATAGCACAGCCCCCGAATACGGGGAGTGAAAAAAATATATTAAAATGAAACAAAATATAGGAAGAATGGATGTATGAGGAGTTTTTCATTCTGTAGTAACCAAATGTTGAAACATAAGATGGTAGAGGAAGACCATGGGAGAGATATAGTTGAGGCTAAGTGGAGTATGAGAAGGTTTGCTGCGTGTTCTTGTCGATGAAGGTGTAGGATTTAAATATGTCTAAGGTTAGTTTTAGTTTAACTGTCTCGAGGTTAAATATGTATGTATTTGATGGAAGGAAATGTATGCTGTGTATGTGAATGATAGATTTCTGCTGCTATTTTGGAGGGTGTGTGTAATGATTATGTAATCCAATAATTTTGATTATTCTGTTGCTTGATTTCTCTTACTATCATATTATTATGTGCTTTTTAAATGGACTATGACGACCAATTGGTGAGAAATATTAGGATATGAATATTTCGAAATATCGATCAAGCTCTTTTTTTTATTGTTTGTTCCGTTTTCAAATTTAATTCATATTATCTTGTCTATGACAACATTTTGTTATCCCGTTACATATTCAAACCATAGATTTTCATATAATATACTAGATGGAGTACTCCGTGCAATGAGAGTCATGGTATATCGCGCATTTGATGTCTTGGTTGGCAACATATTATTGCAGTTTTTCATACATTTCAACACTTCCTAGATAACTACCCATTGAACATGCGGACCTTGTAGCCACAAAGAGCAAATTTAGGGCTTTCAAGACTTTCTGTCTTAAATTCGGTGCACTCTTTACTTTACTATCACTGAACAATGAGCCAATTGTTTCCACATGATTAGCCTCTTTGGCACATTAAGTGCAGTGTCTGTAAGATTTTAGAGTTCTCCGGACTCTTCGTATGTTCTTTCAGAGTTTTGCAAGGGGCCGTTATTAGTCCCCATAAGCAGAATGGTTGGTGGTGGGGGAAGAACTTCCTAGATAACTGTTCTCTAAATTTTAATGAACCAAGCATTTTTTTCGACAAATCCGAAAACAATTCACATTTGTCATTATTCTTTATAGAAAAACAATGCGGTCTGCCCACCTTGTCAAAAATCCTCACTTCGATTCATAGAAAATTTGCTAACTACGACATCTAGTATATTATATGAAAATCTATGATTCAAACGCAATTCATTATTTCTTGTTTATGATAGATACCATTTCAAATTTCAATGTTCAAATTCAATTAATAATATCTTGTCTATAATACCATTTTGTTTTCAATTCATTTTCAAATAACATTCATATTTTATCTGATTTTTATTTATAAGGGTTTTTTTTGTTATTAAATATGCAGATCATTTTTTCAATTAAAAGAAATTAGATCATACTGTTCCAAATTAAAAGTTTATACTTTCCTAGCATAATATTATTGTTCGATCATTTTGATTTTATCTTAAAGACGCTGTATTTTGAAATATTCAGATACTAATATTCTCGTGTGTGTTTTATAATAAGGTAATGAAAATATTTGTTTCTATGGTTTTCATAAAGTCGGCACATCTTTTTAAATATTTGCTTGTGTACACAAAAGGTGTTCTTTAATTTTAAATCAATATGCTTCGATAACCCATTTATATATAAATATTATTCATTAGTATATCTTGAGATGGTAAAAGAAATGGTATTTTCAAACGTTTCATGTGCATTAAAAATGTCACATGAAATTTGTCAGAAAATATATATATTTGAGATGATGAGCGTATATTTTCAAACATGAAAAAATAGCCATTCAATCTCTGACATTCAATTCTATGGCAAAAGAGATTCATCCTAAAAACGTGCTTTTGCGTAAACTTTTAAAGTCCTTATTATTTTACGCAAAAAATGTGAGGTTGGATTGATATTTTTTGAAAATATCATACAGGAGATAGTTTTTTGCATTGAATTAATAAAAAAATACTGCCATTATGATTTAGGTATTTTGTAAAACTTAAAATTTATTAAAATATTGTATCTTCTAAATAAAGAAGTGTGTATTATCGTATGTATGTATAATTATTATTATTTAGGTTTGACAGACGACACAACTTGTGGTACAGATTTCAAAATGTATATTTTTTTAAATATCAAGCGATGACAATATTCTAATTCAAAACGTCTTGTAATCTTGTTGCACTTAAATCAATGACTTTTAGTCTATGGTAAATTTTTTTGACATATATCTCAACTGTCACATATTTATGACTTAATTGTTTTCTGAAATTATTATTGCAAAACAAAAATTTGTTGTGTACATAGATTACAAGATGAATAAAGAAAAAAATAATGCTGTCGATATGAAATGTTATGTTGAAAATATGATTTGTAATTCTAAATTTAAAAAATGTTTAATTTTTATGTATTTTGTAGTTTGTAAGTACATACTTACCTATTTTCTCTATTAATTAGTAAACATTAATCAATGTATTTTATTTTATGAAATTTGTGTATAAAAATGAGTTCTACTCACTTTGTTTTTTACCATTTACTTTTTGATTGTCTAAAAATGATCACATATCAATTTTTGTAGTGACAAGCTAGTGATAAAAAAGATTTTTTTGAATCTGATTTGTCACTGCAAGAATTTTTAAGATTCCAAAATTGAATTCTTTGTCCGTGTGTTGACTAAC
This sequence comes from Molanna angustata, assembly GCA_963576475.1. Taxonomy (NCBI): domain Eukaryota; kingdom Metazoa; phylum Arthropoda; class Insecta; order Trichoptera; family Molannidae; genus Molanna; species Molanna angustata. The sequence continues at coordinate 1,342,940 of OY754979.1, forward strand.
GGCAATGTATGTAATGAAGTGTTGTATGAACATTCAAATTTGGTTTTAAATTCAACCAATATTTATTTGCTTCCAGAAAATTGTTTATTTTAACCTTGGTATTTACTTGATAAAATACATTCTACTTTTCATTTTTTTAAGCTGTTACCAATTTATTAATTTGACCATAAAAAAATCTTTTCTGATTCTTATATTTGAATATAATCATTTTTGTCTATTTATAATTGTTTTGTTTGGTGCCAAACAAAATATGAATTGTTTTATTTAATTCTTACAATCTTTTTTTTATTTAAAAGCCAAATTTGAAAATGGAAATGTTCATACTAAAAATGATGACTCCATCTGCGAATTTTACAAAACGGAATGAATATTTAGAATTTAAAAAATTCTAAATATGACTTTTTTAACCAATTTTATGCTGCAATATGTAATTTATGTACTTCACTAAGTAATTTTGTTCCTAGGAAAAACTTTTCTTTTTCAATGAAATTATTTTATATTTATTCCCGTAGAAAACACTCAATTCTTTATTCAACAAGTCATAAAAGACTAAAATCATTTGTTAAATGAAAAAAATCTATATATTAATTTCAAATGTTATCTTTCCAATAAAATATAATGTTGTGTGTATTACATGTTGTAGTTTAAGATTGTTGAGTACAGCATTGAAATGCTATTGTCAGTTTGCTACAGTAATATTGCTTTTACCAAATCATCAATGTTTTTTTCTATGAAAAAGCTCCTAATGACAATAAATACCTACATTGTAATGTGTAGAGAAGATAAATAGCTTTATCACATTCTTAATTAATTTAAAAATATCTATTTTATCTGGGGGGCAAGTCTGGTCAACCGGCAAAATCAAAACCCTCACGATTACCCATATCATGGATATAATCATTATATGGAGTTCTATAATATCTTAAGATGTTATAGAACTCCATATGTTAATCATATCCATGATATGGGTAATCACGAGGGTTTTGATTTCGCCGATTGACCAGACTTGCCCCCCTGAGCACAAAAATTTCTTTACTATTCCTATTTTAAATTTAAATCATTTCGTTCTTTTATTTGTTTTTCAATTTGAATTAAGTCGGTAAATTTAATTTTATTAATTTCAGCGATATTTTGTAGCAAGCTGATATTGATGTTAAGGATGTATGTTTGGCTGAGCCTATTTAACTATTGCTAGCGTATTAAAAACAACATGTTCATCAAACATTAAATATGCTATCAATTAGTAGGTATATCAACAACTCAGCCATGGATCTGCATGTTACGCTTGAACAAGATGATGTTTGTAAAGGCAAAATGAAAGTGTTTTCAGATGTGATGTTAGTATATAAGAAGATTGCGCTCAAAGCGCTGGAATGGCGACCATTTAAAATCTTATTTTCAAAAAAAAAATATATATAAATATCTATATATTATAATTGTGTATCTAATCAAATATATATTTTTTATTAAATTTAAGTATTCCCATGAGCGCCCAGTTCTGGGGGAGTGTATTGATTATAATAATTATGAATTGGTTGGCATCAATATCTAATAATATTGTCAAAATTAAGAAGCAATTTAAAGAGAGTATTTCTCAATCTCCCATTTATATTTTGTACTTAGAACACGATAATCAAATTTTTACAAAGTAAATTTCATTGCAATATAATATATCAATTGCAGTTTTTCTAATTGGATTCTTTAAAATTAGTTAAATCGCTCCAATTATCCATTGTTAATACATAAAAAATGAATTAATATAAGTATTGTATTTATAATATAATAATGTAGAAATCTGTCCCTTAAATATGTTGAGACTCTCGTGCAATGGTTAATATCTTGATGTTGTGTTTGTGAGAAGGATTTTCTAATTTATTTTTATATTACTATTTATTATTATCAAATTAATCCTTAAATATTATATTTTAACTATTGATTGTGGCCCTAGACGGCTTTAAACATTACCGATTTCTATCATTTTTAATGAAATAGTAGGTATTTTTTAAAATTTAGGAATTGTGAAGTATGGATATTTGCGAAAGGATAAAAAAAACCACGAGCCGCCCAAATTGGGCGGCCATCTTGTCCCTTTTTCTAACAAATTAAAATTTGAATATTTATAAACGGAACTGTACTTTTGACTGCTCTAGTCGAAGGTCTGTTTCGTAGCACGGTAGAGGAGAAGTATAATTTTGTAGAATTACAAGAGATGCTGGCATCAGAAATTTAATCAGTGTATATGAAATTAAAATACAATGTTTGTAGCTGTGTTTAACCTTACATTCTCAAATTTGATAGTAGCTGTTAAAATATATTCTACATTCAAACATCAAAAAGTAATAGATAATTTGCAAAATAATGAGTCCATAGAGAGTGATAACAGTGTCAATAAAGTATTTACTTTTGTTTTTATTTTTATATATCAAGGGTAATCATTATTTGAAATGATTGATATCAAAAGTGTTTGTAAAATGTAAATGAGATCATGAAGAGATATTTCCATACTTAGTAATTTTTTATTTCAGTAGTATTTTAATGTTTTCTATCAACATTGCTGTTCTTATCTCGAAGTACGAAGCGAGTAATTCTATTTTTGTTTGTTAAATATAATTTTCTACTTATTAATGTTATTCAGCTAAGAGGTATCAAATTCATGACTTGTGTAGAATGTATGTAGCTTGTTACTTATTCAAATGTTATGAAAAGATAATGAAATAAGTGGTGGTATATTTAAAGTAACTTAATCTATGGCATTGCAATAAATGACTTGTGGGTAATTTCACATCAATACAATTTTAACTATTTATTGATTCATTCCAATAAAATAAAAATATTAGACCGGTAAATATTTGTTTACTGTTATTATTTTTGATTTTGCATCAATTAGTTTTAAAACATATTTTGTTTTTTTTTTTATAATAAATACTACGAACTTCTACAAATATAAAACGCCTTATAAAGAAAATACATAAAATTAATTCAATAATAATATTTGAGATAAAACAATTGATGCATAATTAGGTTTTTACAATCATTACCTATCAATGTTGTTTTGTTTGAATATTGGTGCAAACACCACGATTGCTATTTCAAATGTATCACCGCCATTTTGTTAAATCTTTCATAATATAAATAAATAATGTAATCGATGTTTGTAATTGACGCAACAGATCTTACACGACCGTTGATTAATAAAGAATATGCTTAGTATAATATTGCATGTAATAGCAGATACACACACAAACACACACACACAGAGTATGTGAGGTATTATGGTTTTTGTTTAATATAATATAGTATTGGACATGGACAGTTTTATTTTCTATTTGTGATACAGTGTCCCAGTAAGAAATTACAGACAGGTGTGAGTTTATGGTAAATGATGAAATAAAAAAGATAAAAACTGGATGTTGTATTTTATTCAATTTTCAATAATACCTATATGATATAATTTATTGATAGCAACAATTCTTACGAATGCAACAATAATATTATTCTCTAAATTTTGTTATTCAACTTTTCCTTTGGCTGGATATGGTGAGTAATAAAGTTATGTGTTAGTTTTGCCACCTTTTGCTCCAAATCGCTGCGGTGAAGAAAATTTTAGTGAAACCACAAACAGGATGGAGCTCTATTATATATTGTGGCCTATAATATACCACCAGAACCGCTTTCTTGAAGATCCTTAGCAAATAAATAAATATACTACAGTTTTGGTGATAATGCTTGATATTTCACAACAGAAAATTTGTTTTAAGAAATATCTTCCAGATGCTTCAAGCACTATTTTAGAGAATCTATTACTCAATTCAAAGAGCCCATAGTTTGGAAAAAAGTATGAAATATCCAATTATAAGTAAAATAGATATTCCTCTATGGAGAAATGTGCTATGGAGGTCTTTGTTTGACAAGAAATATAAATGTCGGGAGGTTTACATACCTGATATGTTTTGAATACCTTAACAAAATAAATTGAATGCCGAAGGGATGGATGACATTCATTTCAAAATTGTCAGCATGACACTAGTTGATAATCGGCAATAAAAAATAACCTATAAAATTGTGAATTCACAACTACCCAATATATATCCTTGGGGTAGTGAGGAGTAAAAACGAAGAGATACCATAAAAATGACCAAAATTTTAACTCTCCGCTACTCGTATCAAATAGGTTGTGGAGGGTAAAAAAACCCACAAAAATCCTTGATTTAATTACCTATGTACATAAATAATCAGTACTTAATCCAACATAATCTTTGATCGTTGAAACATGCGAGAGATATTATATTGTTTCATACTGAATATCTTCTGTGAAATAAATAAAAAATGTTTTTTTTTTGTAAAACGAAACATTTTTACAAAATAATTGGTGCGATACACATTTCAGAACTCAATAAATTTTATTCATGTATAACGCCTTGAGTTCTGAAATGTGTATCGCACCAATTATTTTGTAGAAATGTTTCGTTTTACAAAAAAAATTTTTTTTATTTATTTCACAGAAGATATTCAGTATGAAACAATATAAAAGATATTCAGCTAACGTATAGTACAACACAACAAAAATAGAATTGTATAAAAAAGCCTTTAAAAAAATATATAACAAAAGAGCAAAATATTACAGGAGTAGGCTTAAAAAATCATTTACAACGAATAGTTAAATAAAAGCTTACATCTCATATTATGTAGATATGTATGTACAAAAATGATCGGAATACGTGGTTAAGGGACCGACTTTACGGCGGTATTTTGTAAAACTATATCGCGCGTTTGACGTCTTGGTTGGCGACGTATGTATTGCAGTTTTCCTTACATTTCAACACTTCCTAGATAACTGATCTCTAAACCTTAATGAGGAAAGTGTTTTTTTCGACAAATAAATTCTAAAATAATTCACATTAATCGTTATTCTCTATAGAAAAAATAATGTGGTCTGCCCACCTTGTTGTCAAAAGTCCCGCGGAAAAAATTCTCACTTCGATTCATACAAAATTTGCTAACTGCGACATTAGTATATTATATTTATTTATGAAAATCTATGGATCAATCTATGACAGAAAAAACGTTCTTGTTCTATGCATTAATTATTCGAAAATTAACGTATTTTCGGTTGGTAACACGATCACGTGTTTTTATGGCGGGATTCTCTACTGCACATGCGCAGCGGTGCGACAAGAAATTAAATCGATATTACTTTATACAAGGAATATCTTAAATCACTTTTGAACAAAAAAGTTAAAAGTGTTATTTTATAAAATTCTGAATGACTTCTTTCAACAATATTCTATTATGTAATTTTCATATTTTCTCAATTTATTAAATTGGGAGACTTCCATTGATAAATAATACGTGTTCTTCGCCTGATAAACCTGCTAACTGCTAACTGTGAAGCACAGATAATAATAGACGACATAATATTTTGGAACTTTTGTGCAATTCAAACAGTAGCTACTTTTATGTAGACTTAATGTAGGTATAGTAATGATGGATTGGAAGCCATCAGACTATTATTTGTAAAATGATAATGTTGTTCGGTGTAAGCATCAAATTACTACGTTTCAGAGTACTTAATCAAAATTCAAATATCTTTTTTCTGATTATATGTAACTAATTCTTCTTCTAATTGGTTGGACGATAAAAAGGCAATAAACACGTGTGAAGTTATGGCAACACCATATTAAATAGATTTCATATTTTAAATAAAATAAACAATGGAACATTGTAAAACAAAATTAGTAGATTTAATTTTTTTAGCAGTATTTAAAACATGTCAGACAGTAAATGTTTGTGTGTTCTTTAAAATATTATTTTTATCCTTTTTACTAGAGTAAATTTCATAACACGTTAATTATTGTGCGCCATTATGTATTATGTACAGAGAGTTTGAAAATAAGAAAATTTGGAAGTTCTTTTATAGTTTTTATTGTTTAAAACCAAATATGTCGGCCTTCATGGCTCAGTTAGTTGGGTATCTGACTGTTAATCCAAAGATCCCGGGTTCGATTGCCGGTGGAGACTCAGTTTTGAATTGTTTTCAGTCTGGATCTGTGAGACGATTGATATCGTTAGTTTCCAGAATGTGGCAACTTATTGTTTTTTTTTTAAATATTGAATTTGTCCTTGCAACTAGAACATATACATCCTCATACATTCCCTAAATTAAGCATACATGCTTGTGCTATAGGTGAACTAAATCGGTCGTGGCAGGATTCTAACTCGCGACCACTGGATTATAAACCCAGCGTATTAACCGTTTTGCCATCACCCATCTACTTTTTTGGGTGCGTACCTAATATAAAGATAGTAACCAAACTTCAGAGCACGTCCTCTGCGAATGCTCTCACCCAAATGTGTCCTACAACAGAACGGAGCTCCTCGCTGCTGTCCGTGGGCCTCATCAAGGTCAAATTGGGCATGCGGATTTAGTGGTCTCTAAGAAGAACTTCACAGCCTTCAAATTGTTTTGCCATGGCTATAGTGCCCTTCTATCTGCTGAATAAAAAAAAATGAAATTCCAGAGTGTCCTTGGTCAACTCTCTGCTGCCCAGTTTTACAGTCACAGGCTTGAAATACTCTCGCAACAATCCATGTCTATAATATCTATGAATATGAATAATATCTTCACCGACGTTGATTTGTTATTTTTTGCACAATTATGCCGAGACCACGAGTCTAGGGAAGCTTCTAGAGCTACTCTTCGTGCCATGTATTCTTTGTCATTCTTACTAGCGTTCTGTGAAGGGGCCGTTTTCAGTCCCCATATGCGGAGCGGGTGGAGGTTGGCGTATCTATATAGATAGTTATTGGGTGCGTGCTAAATTAATTAGAATTTTTACTGATTATTTCGGTGCTTTGAATTTATTTTAAAATATTTTGTATTTACAACACAATGTTGTAACGAAACAACTTGCATATAAAATATATCAATCAATTGACAAATAGAAAAGAATACTAATGTAATATAATTTACTCAAATTTATCTATGGAAAAACCATAAATCATAAAAATCATAAATCTAGTTTCTTCTTTTTTTTCTTGTAATATACAGCGTATTTTTGAGATTTTGGGTACTTAAATTTCAAAAACTTGAATAAAAAAATCTATTTTCACTATAAATATCAATTTCCACTTCTATAATATGCATTCCCCATTCAAAAAAAAAGTTATATCAAACAATTGTCAAAATAGAAATGAATACCAATTTAATATCTTCTTCTTGGTCACAATTCTAGGATTGGTCTGCGCCAAACACTCGATCTTTCCACTTATCTCTATCGTCCGCCAGTCTCTTTATCTCTTTGTAACTGCTACAGCGCACGTCACCGATTATCTGGTCTATATAGTTGTTTCTGGGGCGGCCTCTACAGTTGCCCCCATCAATCATTCATTCGACGACGGTAAAAAGCAGGCCTGGGTGCCGGATGTTGTGGCCTATCCAAGTTGTTCTCTGTTGGGCAATTCTTTTCATAATTTGCCTTGTCTCTCCAACCCTACTTAGTGTGCTACTTAGTAGGTACCTCGTCTCCAACCCTACTTAGTATTTAATATAATTTACTCAAATTTATCTATGGAAAACCATAAATTTTCCATAGACAATCCAGTTTCTTCTTTTTCTCTTTTAATATAGTGTATTTTTGAGAATGTCAACTATGAAAATCAATGGAGATCATAGGTAATTAAATTTCAAAAACTAAAATTAAACAAATTAATTTTCACTATAAGTATTCATTTCCACTTCTCTAATATGCATTCTCCATTAAAAAAAAATATTCAAATTTCCAGAACGTGAGAGCATTTTGAAAGCAGGTGAAATCACAGAGAAGAGATTAACCACTCTTGTCTATGGAAAAATGTACAATTCTATATTAATTAATATCATTTTCGTATAAGATATCAATATAACATTAGTCGACTGAGCTTATACATAGTTTGGACTGTATAAAGGACACAAATTCACAGGAACCTGCACCATTCACCAAACACACAAAACTACATGATACCTTTTATCACCATCACACAATGTCCATATTATTATCAAACTTCAAATTATAATTTATAAAAGGTTTGCATATTTAGGGTTTTACACAAATCAATTTAATAAAATTATTACGAAAGTAAAACAGAGTATTAATCCACAAATTGAGTTATCGATTTTTACGCCATCATCCTCGGAGGCGACAATCAAAACATATAATATAACAAAATGGCCAGTATATAGTTTGAGGGGGGGGGGGGGGGGTTCCACAACTAGGTTATTTTTTTCAAAATGATTCGTTCTGTAGTAATGATGCAAATTCAAATTGAAAAAATAAGTACGTTGGCAGCAGTCACCCTCTTAAATATTTTATAATGAAAACTTAATATTTTTTCAATACCATTTTATGCAACTACCAAATGCGGTCAACTGCTGGGCCTCACAATGCGCCTTGGATAGTATTTTTCAAACCACGAAATATTGATGGGTCGATGATGGCAGAGCGATTTCGTTCACCTATAGCATAAGCATTTTTGCTTATTTTAGGGAACGTAGAAAGATGTATATGTACTTGTTTATTAAAAAAAAAAGTTTGTTACAGTTGAAGATATGTATGGTGCGTATGGTGCATACCAAATTGGAGTACGGAAGCGCATTCTGATATGTTGGAGCAAGTCCAGAAGAATTTCACAAAGTTCCTGTAATTATTGTGGATGCACAGAGTGTAGGTATCCGACATACATGCACCAACCCAGAACTTTAGACTTTAGACTGCATGTTCCTGTGTCAGAGTCTGAAAAGTAGAAAGTATAATAGAGACACGTACATAGATCTAAGATTTTTGACCGAATTATATATTTCCAATGATTTAAATATGTATAAATATCACGAAAATCATATAAAATAAATAAATAAAAACTTCCTTGCACCCTGCGCAAGTGGCGAGTTTATTGCCATATGGCAATTTCTTCAAACTAACCAGTGTTTCCAGCCCAGAGAAGCAATATTAGAGTGAGAAATCTATTTAAATATTTCTCCTCTGGTAGGGAATTAACCCAGGACGCCCACACATAAACCAAACGGCTTACCAACTGTGCCACGGCGGTCGTCGTATAGTACTTGGGATCAATGAAACATATAGAAGTATGTACGTACTATAGGTATTTTTTACTTTTTGGAACACTGAAAGTCACCCACCGCTTACCCGGGTATCTCAGGCGCGTTAGCACCTCTTTACCCGCACTTACTTGCAAATCTTTTTACGCAGGCGGGCTCGGAGTTTGCCGGATGGGCTCCCCCCAACAAACCCCGCCTGCTAAATTATATACTCTCAGTGCCCTCATTCGAGGATGAAGCCTACCTAATGCATCTTACTAATTAAAACTAATCTTAATTTCTATAGGTATGTATGTACTATAGGTATTTTTGTTTTGGAACATCTCAACAGAGATGGATGAAGAAATTGTTTATGAAAGCAAGTAAAATCACAAAGACATTCTTACAGGGCTTATAACCTGACATAGGCTGGCTTTAGTGATCACTTTACGCAATTGCAACATTGACCAATTTTGAATGCCTTACTAGAGAGTTTTTCCTGTAAGAATGTCTTTGGAATTTTCCTTGCTTTCATACACAAAATCTTGCTTCATCTCTATTGAGATGTTCCAAAACAAAAATACCTATAGTACATACATACCTACACCTATATATTTTGTCGGCCTTTGTGGCTAAGTTGGTTAGATACCTGAGCCAAAGATTCCGGGTTCGATTCCCGGTGGAGACACAGTTTTTATTTGTGTTTTCAGTCTGGATCTGTGAGACGATAAATAGCATAAGTCTCCAGAATGTGGCAACTTGTTATTGGGTGCGTGTTGCCCGAGAAACAATTAGAAATTGAAATTAAATTGCTCCCATAATACATCTACCATTGGTTTTATGCAAAAAATATTACTATCCAGTTTAAAATTTTACAATTTTTATGTTAAGTTACTATTTTTTTCTTTACGCAAATAAATAATATATTGATTTTATTAAATAGAGTATAGTATAGCTAGTTGCATGGTGATTAGTATTGCTACCTCACTTCTCACCCTACCCCCCACATAATCGATAAAACTTCAACTTTCAACACGACATTACGGCGATTTGCAAAACTGATAATGCTTAAAAAATTATTTATTATTTTATAATCAGTACATTGCCCAGTGAAACCCTGTTATACAGAGATGGAATAGGCACATGTATTCTAACTGTCGATTTGTTCAAGGGAATTTATTTTAGTGTGTGTCCCTTATAACTTTGGATCCGCTTAATGCACAGAGCCTTAAATTTCAAGAAAGTATAGAAAAATTTAGATCTACAAAAAACTACTCAAAATTTCGAATATTTTTCAGGCGTTATCAGCTAATTAGGCAGAAATTAGACGATGAGTCGCAACAGGAAATAAGGCATTCCTCTCTTTTCTTCCAGTGCTGAAGTCAAGAAGTGTTCACAGGAAAACCAAAATCACCCTTTACAAAACAATCATTAGAACAGTTGTGACATACGGGTGTGAGGCGTGGACAATGACAAAAAAAGTCTGCAGAGGTACTGGACACTTTCGAGAGGAGGGTACTGCGTAGAATACTGGGGCCGTGAATGATGGCGAAGCCTGGAGAGTACGCTACAACGATGAGTAGTACAACTTCTACAAGGCACCCAGATAATCTGTACATGCCAGACTGAACAGGCAAAGATGGGCCGGACATGTAAAGAGAATGCCGTCATCACGGGCACTAAAAAGGATCCTGGTGGAAGAAGGGTCAGGAGGCCAAGACTACGGTGGGAAGACGAAGTTAGGAGGGAACTGCTTCAGGCAACAGATTGGAAGGCCGAGGCGAGGGACGGGAGAGGTTGGAGGCGAAAACTCATGGAGGCCAAGGCTCTATATGGGCTATAGATCCATCGAAAGTTATCAACTTATGTATTTGTTTTTACATTCATTTTCCATATATGTATCTCAGAAACCATAAAAGTTATATTGATGTAAATTTGTATAAATATAGACAAATACAATATCTCAAACTTAATTTTATGAAAAAGTTCCGGGGTTTCTGAAACTTTTTTTATTAAGAAATACATTTTTATGACAAACGTATGCGTTTAACTGCCTATATTTTGATATTTGAAAAAAAACATCGAAAAACATCTAAATACCCCAACTAGATATTTTTTTGTTTTCCAACTGTCGATTCGTTCAAGAGAATGAAATTCTCTCGAAGAAAGAGGCAGTTCAAATCCAAGACGCGTGTATAAAGGAACATTTTGTATGGCGTAGTGGACTTATTGCATGCTAAAAATACCAACATAGAGGCTTCGCAGAGTATATGTTCCCATACATGGATTTAATCAGAATTCGGAGTAGAACATTTTATGTGAGTTTTGTGTGTCTGTGTGTCTGTCTGTACCGCCCTTATACTTTTGATCCGCTGGATTCACAAAGCCTTAAATTTCAGAATATATAAATAGTTATAGGCTTACAAAACTTGTATAGGTACACAGAATTTTGAATTTTTTTACAGTCAGGGGTTATCAACTTTTGAATTTTTACTATATTTTTCCATATATCTCAGAAACCATAAAAGCTAGAATGCTGAAAATTATTATGAATATTGACAAATACAAAATCTCAAATTAATTTTTTCAAAAAAATTCCAGAGATTCTCAAACATTTTCTATTAAGATAAATATTGTTTTATGGTAAATTTATGTGTTTTACTGCCTATATTTCCAAAGTTTTTTAAAATATCGAAAAAAGCCGAAACACCCCAACAAGATAATTAAATTTTCTATAAAAAATATTAATATTGAAGAAGTAGGTAGGTACGTCTCAATTTTTTTTTACCAATTTTTATAAAAAATGAATTTAGTGACGACATCGTTTCATACAATTTGTATGGCAGTGGCCTATACACAATATCTAAGAAACTCAATTATTTGATACTTAATCTGCAAACATACATACATACCATCATGCTGTTTTCATATTCTGGTTAGGAAAAAAAGACTGACCTCCATACTATCCTATCTTGACATACATACCTACATGTGTTGTATAGAAAACAAAGTATCTTAAAATATTCAATAATTTTGATTTATTGTTTTTTAGTTCGGTACTTATTCTTCAACTATACATACTATCGCTATCGACAGTTAGATCTCATGTGTTACATGAAGCTGATGTATACATTGTAGCAGTATATCTCAAACTTTTTTAAACTTTTTTTTCATCACTAAATTCAATTTTTAAAAACGATGTCGTCGGTCGATTTTTAAAAATTGAATTTAATGACGACAGAATATATAATATCCACGTGGCTGTTTACATATTCGGGGTAGGAAAAAAGGACTGAACTCCACACTTTCCTAACTTGACATTCATGTTTTGTATAGAAAACAAAATATCTTTAAATATCCAATACTTTGAATTTTAGGGTTTATAGTTTGGTATGTATTCTTCAACTATACATACTATCGCCAGTTGGATCTGGGGGGCAAGTCTGGTTGACCGTCGAAATGAAAACCCTCCTTGTTTACCCATATCATGGATATAATTATTATAAATATGGAGTTCTACAATATCTTTAGATGTTATATGTAGACCTCCATACGATAATTATATCCATGATATGGGTAATCACTGTGGTTTTGATTTTGCCGGTCGAACCAGACTTGCACCCCTGATGTGTTACATGAAACTAGTATTATATTTTATTTTATTTAAAGTATAGTATACAAACAATGGTATGGAAGCTTGAATACTGACTAATGCGGCAGAAAGAATTGTACAATCATTTTAACTCTGTATTTACAGAAAAGTTCTAAATACAAACTGGGAGACAGAGTTTGAAGCGAAGTTGTTTTTCGACGAATGAAAACAGATCTTAAGCTGTTTGATGTATAAAGACACGGAAGTTTCAGTACTTGGGCATATAATTAGAGGAAAAAAGTGCCAAGTCATTGCAACTTGTAATCCAGGTAAAGGGATAAAAGGGAGAAGAATACCAGGACGACGAAGAGTTTCATAGCTCCGTAACTTGAGACAGTGGTTCAGAAAAAGCACTGAGTCTCTGTACATTGTACATGGCCACAGTGAACAAAGGAAAAAGCAAGAAGAAGATAAAAAGTTATCACTAAAGCACACATTTAATTTGTAAATACATCTAATTGTATATTTGTGTAATCGGCTCTCCCACTTAAACTAATCCTATTGCGTAAAGCTGTTTATCGCAAAAGTGGTCTCTAACTAAAGATAATAATAAACACCCGTATAAAAAACTATACTCTTTTATATAGGTACATATACTAAAGTATATATTATACATATTTGGTTTTTGTAAACATCTATGTATGTATGGACGTGCGTGATATCCATGCAATGTTTTATTATCGCCACAAGGAAATAGAAGGAGATCCTTTATTATCAAACAATATTGAGCATATTGCACAATATACCTGACCATAATTTAATGAATTTATTTGTTAGAATTAAGAATCATATTATTTAATGTGATCTCTCCAGTGACGTCTTTTGTTTCTACCACATCGCACGACATCCTCGGTATCGGAGATCCTCTGAATTTCGGAGTTTCGTACTCTGTCTCGGATGGTTAAACCCGCGATGTGACGGAGAGTTTTCGTCTCGGTGGTTCGCAAGAGACTCTTTGTTTTCGTGGTGTCGGTTCTGGTTTCGATGCCGTATGTCATTATTGGCCTCACGCAGGTCTTATATATCTTCATTTTGCTTTCTTTCAGCATGTGTTGGTTTCTCCATACAATAGTTCGCAAGCACCCCGCTACAACGGCAGCCTTATTCGTTTGTTCCCTGAGCGATCACGTGGAAAGAGCGGATTCAGTGAGAGTGGTGAAAATAGCGGCAGACGAGATACCGTCAACCAGCAGACCCCCTAGACGACAGCTGGACATCCGCGTCCCAGGAGTGAATCCGAGAATAAACAGTACCCAGTACTAGAACAAGCAGAAGAAGAAGAGATTATTTAATGAAATTCTCTGTGTATTACATTCTAATTTTTTTTCAATTCAATATATCGTCAATAGGAAATTCAGAACGTTCTGGATACAAACTGCGCAGGATAGGTCGACATGAAGGTAAATTAAGGAGGTCTTCGTCCTGGACTGGACGGGAATAGGCTGAGGTAGAAGAATAGGAAGATTAGGAAATTAAGACTATGTTATTTTGAGATTTTAAGTATTTTGGTGACAAGTATGCTTTAAGAGGTGACAAGTATGGAATCATTTGATTAATTATCGAGAGGACGATTGAGAGAGAGAGAGGAGTCAGATACAGGCGGTTTTTCTGGTTCCGAAATATTCATGAGTGGAACGGTCTGAGGAATGCGGAGGAGAGGCTTTCTTTTAAGTGATCGCCAACGTCAGGGGAACCTGATACGAGACGTAAAAAAAGGATACAATAAAATATCTTATTATATAAAATATTTCCTGTCATTTTATATGTATCTTTAAATACATATTTATTTACTAACTTCATATACATATGTGTACAATGGCGGGTTAATTGCCATAAGGCAATTTCTTCCAACCAAACGATGCAACGTGAGGCCATAAATAGTGTAGTGGTAGGTATATTAAATTTATCCGAAACTGTAGTGCATTTTTGTGTATCATTATGATCTACCTGGAACCAATACACTCAAAAGAAACTACCCATATGTTGTATTAAATTATTCGTAAGTTGAATAGAAACTCAGTGTACACCTGTTCGTTATACCAGTGCGCAATAGGTCTAAAGAGATATTTTTATTATTTCGAATGACAAAAGGCAAAACGAACAAATACGTGGATAATATGTTAATTTTTTCTATGTTGGCGGTGTTCAAATTCTAGAATTCTATTAAGTATTATGGTTTATATAAAGAAATATTTTATTTAACTGTGGTTTAAATTACAAACAGAATTGGCAAGATCACACGTAAAGAAATGTGTTTAGTGACAATTTCAATTCGACCGATATCTTCGATTAACAAATCAAGATTCGTAAATCAAGCGTTTGGCAGAAGTGTTTACCAAGATTTTACATCCTGCTTTTTTTTAAAGAATGATTATAGATATTTATAATTTTTGTGAATGGTACATATACATCCGCAAACATTCCCAAAATTAAGCATAAATGCTTGTGCTATAAGCGAACGAAATTGGTCGAGGCAGCTAGAATGGGGTTCGAACTCGTCGTTACTAGATTACTAAGCCAGTGCGATGCTCACTTTAGCACCGACCCATTTTAATGAACAAGGCGAGAAGTTAAGTCAGGTTAATATATAAGGTGGACTAACTTTTGGATAAGAGAGAAAACCAAAATAATCAACGTTGTTCAAAAGGTTGCCTAGCAGAAGTGGAGCCGGGCAGGGCATATCGCCCGAACCACAGACTTCAGATGGACTAAGAAAGTGCTAGAATGGCGATCTAGAACGGGCAAAAGAAGTGTTGGAAGACCTCAAACAAGGAGGTCTGATGATATCACAAGAGTGGCTGGAGGCGGATGGATGCGGTCTGCCCAGGATAGGGAGCTGTGGAGGTCTCAAAGGGGAGACCTGTGTCCATTACTGGGCGAAGGAGGTCTGAAGAAGAAGAATATTTAAGGTTTGATTTAAGTTAGATCATTCGTCACTCGACTGTCAATCTTCTTCTACTTCTTCTTCTTTAGCCTTCCTCCCTGCACTGCTGGATGTAGGCCTCTTCCATTCTTTTCCATTCGTCTCTGTCTCTCCCCCTTCGCCCCCTTCGCATCCAGGTCCTTCAACTTTCATCCAGGTTCGACTGTCAATAACACTGCACAATAAATATATTGAATGATTCAGTATCGTTTAGCATCCCCTTTACAACGTATCCGTGTAGGCTCGGCAGTACCGATACCGGACACAACAAGCGCAGGCGTATTACGTCCTTTCTACTGTGGCGACGACGGCACAACTTTGAACTAAGTCTGCGCCTGTCCAAAGAACAACTACACCACACCTCTGTATAGCATTATCAATACCTGCTGTTATTTCTTTAATCGGTTTTTCATTCTTCATTTGACAGTTAAAACGCGACACAACCGAAACTATACAACAGATAATTCATCAACCATATGTCGCCATCTCGTCTGACACCTCAAACAAGACAAATACAAATTCCGTGTCTTTTTCTTTTTTAACTCGGTCGCGCATTGATTAGTTTTACCCCTTATCGTGTTGTAGAAATTAAACGAATATATTATTTATAATACTGTGTGTCTTCTTTTGTACATTCGTACTCTTAATGTAAAGTGTAAATAAAAACACAATTACGTAAGATATTTTTAAAATTACGGTAATCGTTTGTTTAGTTAGTGAAAGTTTAATTATTTCCGTGACAATTTTGACCTGATTAAACAATACGAGTGTTTTTTTTTGTACAATAATATATTGTTGAAATCTACAACTGTGTGTCTGCCGATGGCTCTAGAATCTAAATAGGTAAGTCATCTATTTATATTTTTATTTGTAATAATTTGTTTTACATATTTTTACATTTCTAGTGGATAAAAATATAAATCGTGGTGTGATGTAACTCATTACGGAAGACGGATACAGTTTTGTTTCTATGTTTTTTTTTTGGTAACTATGTTTGCGATCGCTGATAACTCAAATTATTTTTAAAATAGTTTTTTTTTTCTAGAAACTGAGCTTTTGATGTAAAGTATATTTAGTTTAAATGAATCGGAAGTATAAAAGTATAATTTAATATTTATATCTTTACAATTTGATTTAAGCGATTGGTACAGCGCTTATATATTATAGTAAAATTCTATAATAAATGACTGTAATAGAATTATTAGCCTCATTTTTTTTCTACATATGTACATTTTTGTCTTCTATTTCACGGTTTTCGCTGACACTTCCTCAGAAGAATTTATTTTTTAATCCATGACAATAAGTGATTTGTATTTTTTTTATTGTTTAAGCTTCAATTGGGAACAATTCACCCATCCAAATACTGAACGTTTCAATAAATTTGAAATTTGAAAGGTTATTCCCTATACTACCAATCGGCCTTATAGATTCATCAACATTTATAAAAGTTTAAAAATTTTTACTCAAGTATTTGAATTAACTGAATTTTTATTACTGTTTTTGATATATCTTAATTACGGCTAATCGATATTGGGACAAATCCTGTATATATTTGAATTTTCATTTGCACCAATTTTATTTATTTATTTTATAATAAACATGACATTTTACATAAAGAGGTTTGACAACAATAATAAAGGTATATAAAAAAATAATTAAATATTATATATATTTAAGACAGAGACAATGGAAGGGTACACATACACATCCAGACCATTGACACTCTCTTGCGCTTTGCTGTCAATTAGAGCTTTTGCTCTCCAATATGCTAGGGATAATCCCTGTGTTATATCATTAATGCATATTACGATTATTTTTACATACATATGTATATCATTACGCCATGTCCCTCACAGGGCAGATAAAGAGTATGGAACTGCACATTTTTCTGTCTTGACCAGGCATCCATCGCCTCAACATTCAATATCCATCGTTTTATACATAGGTACTCGTCTGCTGTTCGAGCTTATTTCATTTCCTTCTTTCAGGGTGTCGTTCACATAGTCATGTAATCCTTTTTTTGGTCGACTTCGACCTCTTGTTCCATCTGGTCTTTATAATATTTTTTTCGTAAAAATTTCTTCATTTATTTTTCTTCAACATATTAAGTTATTCAATCATACGTATGATGAATTTATGAAATGAGTTATTTACCACAGACCAATAATCTATAGAAATCTTCTTCTCGGTTTAACCCCGTCCACTCCTGGACAAAGGCCTCCTCCATCTTCTTCCAAGCCACTTTATATTGTGCTCTAAGCATCCAATTGACACCAACATGGCGGCTGATGTCATCCCTCCATCTCATTGGCGGTCTCCCAATACCTCTGATTGTAATTCGCGGTCGCCAAGCTAACATTATTCTTGGCCATCAGTGGCATCAGTTTTCGGTGTGGCCTAGCAACGTGGCCTCCTCATCTCCATTTCAGGGTAAGAATGCGGTGAACGACATCAATTATTTTTGTTTTTTTGCCTGAAGACTTTATTACGCACCATGTCACCCATGGCTCTTTGGGTGACCCTTAGTTTTTCACCACTTTTTAGGTCATTGTCACAGTTTCCAAGCCATAAATCGCTACTAACAGTACACAGGTCTCATAGATCTTCCGTTTCCGGTTGATAGGAATTCGGCAATTATTAAGAATGTGGGTTAATTTCACAAAGCTACCCGAATTACTCCAATTCGTCTTTTTATTTAAGCCGTTTGGTTTTCTCGACCTATTTTCATTATGCTTCCCAAGTATACATAGGTACTTTTGGACATTCGAAAATCTATCCACCCATCTGAGATGCTTCTGTGCCCAAGGCCGTAGCCAGGGGGGAACAATCCCCCCCGAAATAAAAAAAAGAAGATATTTCTTTAGTAAGTAACAATGAGACTGCAGTTACATACGGTGCACCCATTTCACTCTGTTGTTACGGTGCACCCATTACAAAATTTTGTATGAAAAAAATAATTATTGAAATATATTTAACAAAGACCTATATTTAATAATTCAGCATTTTTATCACATTTTTTTAGCGTGACACTGCGTCAGGTATACTAGTACATGCTCGCACATACATTAGATTTTTAGATGTTCTTATTTATCCAGGACGCATGAGACAAACACATACACTAACACTATCATTGCTTTATTACTTAAGGTGACTGTGCTTTATGCTCGTTTGGTACTCGCACGAGGATACGCTCACGGAGCTACTTGTTTCTACTGTTCCATTAAGCTAACCCCCCCCCCCCGGAAATTATTTTCTGGCTACCTTGTCTGTGCCCATCCCTTTTGTCTTTACCATGTTCAGTCCAACGGCCTTGGCGGATGCCTTGTTTATCTCTTAGCATTTCAGCTAGTTCTTTAGAGTCGTTACTGTATCTGGCATCTATGAATATACCCCATGACTACTAATTTAGAGTTGTTTAAAAGCGTATTCTAATGCCAGTGTAAAGAGTTTTGGTGGTATCGTATCTCCCTGACGGATTCCTCTTTTGATTTTCCCTGTTGTCCAATCTTCATTTAATTTCACTTGGATAGTAGCGTTTCAGTACTATATGTAGTAGAATCTATGCGTGCTTGACCAATCTCTGCTATTATGGCCCATGTTTCAATGGAGTAAAACGCTTTTTGGTAGTTGACGAATCCCGTTTATAGTGGTATGTTATGTATATTCGGCGCTTTTTTCTATCAATGAACTTACAAAGTGATCAATATGATCAATAGTGCTATATTAATAGTGATCAATAGTGTTATGTCCCTTTCTTTTCCCAGCTTGTTCCACCGGTTGGGCACGACATAAGCAAAATTTCTAGTAACACAACGCGTGACTGTGCCACCAAAATTTGGTGGCAATCAATATAACGTTTAAATATTTTCAGACCGAACACAACATCGTAACGGTACTCAACACTAATATCGTAAATTACCTACATGTTGTTAATAAAGGTATATAAATGTGTCATTAATATCCGATTCATATCTAAACATTTAATATATGTATACCTATTGTATACCCCCGTTCCACCTCAATCAATTCCCTGACCTAAAGTCATAACTTATGTTATTTTCAATAGATTTAACTGTGAATTATATGGATCTGTGTGTATTTTGCATTGATACAGTCCATTTTGACACACGGACTCATTGGTTGGGGAGGAACATATTATGATTCACACTTCTTACAATCACTTGAAATGTGGCAGAAACTGATGATAAAAATTAAGGACGGGAAGCCAAGAAGATTTACTAAACAATTGTTATTTCTGAAGGCAAGCTATTACCGATGAAGAAATTATTTATTGAACAATGTCTAAGATTTATTCACAAACATCCAGAAACACTTCTATTAGAAGAGCAAGAACAAGTGGATATTTTTACCATTGAATGTAAGTACATTCAGGAAAGAAGTGAAAAATTGGCTGTAAAGTGAGAATTTTTCAAATATATCAGATCCGCTGATGTAGATGTTGTAGTAGAGGTAACTATTCCGTGTACTTGTAGCTATGTTGATTCATGTGGATCTTTTGGGTATAGCTATGTAATGATTCTTCATGTTTTGCGAAACATATTTCCAACTAATCACCACGGTGGATCTGAGTCTGTTGGTGATTGACGCACTTTGTTAATTGACATTGTTTTTAATATACCCACGTATTTATTTTGGTTATGTCTCCCACTCACAGGCTTCCCTTTAGTGGGATCCTTACATAATAATAATAATAATTTATACAGCGTCGTTTAATGATTCAGGATTATTCCAAGGGCGCTTACATTCTGTCTTATGTTGCTCTACGAAACAAAGCTGTTTTCAGTCCTTTAAAGAAAGTGCTCTTGCTTTGTGAATTGCGGACTTCTGGACGTAATCTATTCTACTTTATAGGAACACTCACACTAAAGCATCGATCATAGTAAGCCGCTTTGATGGCTCTGTCCAACTACTTTACCTGGGGAATTGTTTATACTCTGTGACCCAGAAGATCTGAGTCAAGTGTGAGATGCCTCCCAGATAGCTATTTTGTCTGACACAGCTCTTGAATGTATCGAGGTGCCAGGTTATTCAAAGCATTAAACACCGTCAAACAAATTTTGTAGTCAACTGGCTCACATATTTAATATATTGTTTTTAGACGCACTTTTCAATCGTTCGATTGTGACGTTAGATTGTGATACTGAAATAGTAATAATGGGCTTTACCAGAAAATCCAATTTCTATACACATGGCTTATTTTAATTTTAATTGCATATCTTCCTTCTCTCTTCCTCTCACACAAATTCCCATTTGTCTGTCCCTTTTCCAGTACCTCATTCTGTGTCCGGTTTTCCCATCATTAATAGCATTATATACATATATTTATCTATTTACCTGTTATAACCATTGTTTTACTTTGTATAAAAGAAATGTGAACTGTGTACTCAACACCAGTTGATTATGGCCTTATAAGCCGAAACGGTTGTCGGGAGTAAAATAAATAAATTGTGGAATTATATATGTGTTCATATTCATCATTATGATATTGTTTTTGTAATGATTTAATCCAACTGTCGATTTGTTCAGGAGAACTTTGTTCTCTTAACATATCGACAATGTATCAAGCCAGAATACGCGAGAATTGTATGGAGAGGTCTACTTTTTTCACGGCTTTTCCATCTTTGAAGTCAAAAAACACCAACTTAGAGGCTTCGCAGCATATATGTTCCATACACGGATTTACTCAGAATTCGGAGTAGAACATTTCGTGTGTCTGTGTGTGTTTGTGTCTGTGTGTGTGTCCCCCCCCCCTTATAACTTTTGATCCGCTCAATTTACAGAGCCTAAAATTTCAGAATATATAAACAGTTACAGGCCTACAAAACTTTTATACTCGGAATTTTGAATTTTTGTTTCAGTCAGGGGTTATCAACTTTTGAATTTTTATTTTATTTTTCCATATATCTCAGAAACCATAAACGCTAGAACGCTGAAAATTGGTACAAACATAGACAAATACAAAATCTCAAATTAGTTTTTTCAAAAAAATTCCAGGGTTTCTCAAACATTTTTTATTAAGAAAAATATTTTTTTTATGATAAATTTATGAGTTTAACTGCCTATATTTCCAAAACTTTTACAATTATCGAAAAAAGCCGAAACACCCCAACTAGATAATTTAATTTTCTATAAAAAATATTAACATTGTAGTAGAAGATCTCAATTTTTTTAAACAATTTTTTTAAAAATTGAATTTAGTGACGACATCGCTTCATACATTTTGTATGGCAGTCGCCTATACACAATATGTAAGAAGACTTAATAGTTTGATACTTCATCTCCAAACATACATACATACCATCATGCTATTTGCATATTCTGGGTAGGAAAAAGGATCTTCCTCCATACTATCCTATCTTGACATACATACCTACATATGTTGTATAGAAAACAAAATATCTGAAAATATTCAATAATTTGTATCTATGGGTTTATAGTTTGGTACATATTCTTCAACTATACATACTATCGCTATCGACAGTTGGATCTCATGTGTTACATGCAACTAGTAATAAATAAATTAATGTCAGCTCTTTATATTTCTTACTCTGTGTTATATTTACATACTTTAATTATTAATATGTTGATTATAAAACATGCAGGTAGGTTCACACTCACATACATATTTACCTATATTTTATACATAATGCCGTGTCACACGACTGTATTCGTAACAACAAACCATATTGTTGATTTAATCAATGAAAATAGTATAGATTACAATGTAATATGTAAAGGTATAGGTAAAGTATAGGTATACATATTATATAAATTATAATATTGTTTGTGGTTTCTGGCATATCTGACATACCTACCTACTCTATAAACACGAAGGCCAATTGTTTTTTATCGATGGTAATCTGTTAAATGCAAATACTTACTTGTGTGGCGAAATTGTAGAAGCCTTTTAGAATTGTAGAAGTTTATTAAAATCGCCAAATGCTTTTTTATAACATAATAACAGTATTATTTATTTTTTTATAAAATAATAACATCAATTTATTTATATTCTGATAAAATAATAACAGTATATTATAATATTGTATTTATTGTGAAAGTACAGTGCTAACTGGAATTACACTTGGTTAATTTTGTTGAACTACACCCTATACATACCGATTTTTTAAGAATCCTTTCTACTCGTCTTATAAAATAACAGCATTAGAAAATAGACATACCCTTGCAGACATGACATACCTACATAAAATTATTGATGGTGCCGTTGACTCTAAGAACTAACTATGTCCAAAATTCATTCATCCAAAGGGCATGTAACATTTATAATGTTTTTTTTAAGAATGTTGACACCTATTTTTAGACATACTTAAATAAAATATAAAAATGCCATCTCTGAGACCCTAAGGCTGAGTTTCTCGAACAAAAGTATCAGTAAAAGTATTTTAAGGTTGTTTCATTGAAATCTAATGCTGTCAAACGACACAATTTTGAATAATTTTATGAAATTAAACTATTTTAACTACACTATTATTGATACTTTTGTTGAAACACCACAGCCTTAGGGGATTACGGTAGCTGATTACTGCTTTGTTCTTTTTGACTGCGAGTGCCACAACCTTCCTTTCCATCTTTTTGTCCTTTTTCTTCTGAATTTTGAGTACCTACTAAATTTTAAATAGCAATTGTTTTACACTGTGCAGCTTAAAAAGATAATATAATACCCGCAAACAAAATTGGTCTATGATATATTGTTAAAATTGAATTTGCTGTCATATTTGTTTGTATGACTGTAAGTTTGTTAGGTTATAAAAATAAAAAATAAAAAAAATATATGTAATATTTGTTTATAGTATGTACCAAAAGTTAAATAAATAAAATAAAACTACAATGTCTATGTAGTAGATTTTTTCTTCAATAAAAAGAGAATATGAAAATCTACCGGCTGAGTTTTATGGCTATTTAAAAAAAAACTCTAAATTTTACCTTTTTTGCATGAAAAAATGTTGTAGGTATATCACATATTAGGTGATAAACAATATTTTTTGGTGTTTCATACATTATAAGGTAATTTATTGTGCATGTACAAGGGCCAAGGTCATATTTTTGGCAATTCATGATCCTACAAGTTGATGCTCTTCTCTCAAACACGAGATTTATGTATATTGTTATAATGCAATATATTATATTGCATTAAAATAGAAAAATTGTAATATTGTGTGTGTAAATAACTTTATATAAATAAATAAAGAAATTATTTAATGCTGAAAAAATCTATCCATTAAGTACTTGACTTTATAATGTAAGTAATACATGAAATGTAAAAATACATTTTTTCGTAATATAAACTTGGAAATAAGACACCAATATTCGAGCAGTCGTGCATACGCTATTTCCAATATTATATACTTTTCGCTGAATTCCCTTATCAATTAAAGTATAAGTAATGTAAAAAAATGGTAAAAGATATTGTAAAAAGAGAAAAAGATTTTCTGAAAGAGAAAGAAAGCCTGAAAATAGCCAATGACTTTCCTGGTAACATGAAAATGTTCTGGAAAGGCGTGGCGAAAAGAAAAAATGGAAGTGTCAAAGTATCGCAAGGTATAAATGATAAAGATGGAAAATTAATTATGGATGAAGATGGCGTAAAAGAACGATGGAAAGAATACTTCAAGGAGCTGTATGATTGCGGTTTGAGTGGTGGCATGAATCAGAGAGCATGGCAAGTATACGAAGATGAAAAAGATGAAATTACGAAAGACGAAGTGTTTGAAGCAGTTAAACACGCGAAAGCGGGAAAAGCTGCTGGGTATGACAGTGTATCAGCTGAACTTATAAAGTATGGCGGCGATCAGATGTTGGAGTGGTGTCACTCTCTTTTCAACAAATGTTGGGAAGCAGGACGCACTCCTTCAGACTGGAGAAATGCAGTCGTGGTCCCCTTGTACAAAGGTAAAGGATCGAAGCTTGACTGCAAAAACTATAGAGCCATAAGTTTGCTAAGCTCAGTTGGTAAGATGTATGCAAGAATTTTGGATCAAAGAGTACGAAAGGTCACAGAAAGCAAGATATGGGATGTCCAAGGAGCGTTTGTGGGCGGCAGAGGATGTATAGACCAAATTTTTTCTCTGCGTATGGTTACAGAAAAGGTCCTGGATAAAAACCAGAAGCTTTTTTGTGCTTTTATAGACCTTGAAAAGGCCTATGATAAAGTCAACAGAGAAAAACTATGGGATATATTGTCAGTGTACGGAGTGAAGAGCAAGCTGATACGCGCAATCGCGTCATTGTATGAGAATAGCGAGGCATGTGTTCGTGTCAACGACACAGTAACGTCGTGGTTCTCTATAAATAGTGGCGTAAGACAGGGGTGCGTGTTGTCACCATGGCTCTTCAATCTGTACATTGATTTCTGCATAAGAGCCCTAAGGGATGAAAATAAGGGTCTGAAACTGAGTACTGTAACAGTGCGTGATTTGATGTATGCAGACGATAAAGTCCTGTTAGCAGAAAGCGTGGAAGAGTTACAGTATCTAGTAAGCATGGTATATGAAGGATGCATAGAGTACGGACTGAGGATGAATGCTAGCAAATCAAAGGTAATGGTCTTTGAAAAGTGTGAAAGCAGAACATCGTGTCAAATAAAAGTAGAGAATGAATGGCTTGAACAAGTCGACGAATATGTTTATCTGGGAAGCATGTTCCAACGGAATGGACGGCCTGATAAGGATATTGAAAGAAGAGTTATGGCAGGAAACAGAGTGAATGGAGCACTTAAACCAGTTATGAATGATCGTAACGTATCAAAGGAAGCTAAAGTTGCCATTCATAACGCAATTGTAGTGCCAACCTTGATGTATGCAAGTGAAACCTGGACATGGCAGAAGTCGCATGAAAGTAGAATAAATGCAGTGGAAATGAGATCGTTAAGAAGAATTTGTAATAGAACGATGTATGATAGAGTTAGAAATGAGGTCACTAGGAAAGAATGTAAGATGAAGAAAGATGTAGTAACTAGAATGAAAGTTAACACACTTAGATGGTTTGGTCACGTGGAAAGAATGAATGAAGAACGCTTGACGAAAAAAATATATAAGGCTGACAGGAATGGAAAAAGAGGTCGGGGGCGCCCAAGAAAAGGATGGCACGACCATGTGAATGATATTCTGAAAGAAGGAAATGTTAGAAGTCTGAACAATAGAAGAACATGCATGAGACGTAGCATGAATGTTGACGAGGCGGTAAATGTATGTCAAGATAGAATAGTGTGGCGTTCTGTTCTCTCTGCCTACCCCGCGAGGGACATGGCGTGATGGTATGTATGTATGTATGTATGTAATTAAAGTATATTTTTAGAAGTTGTATGTCTAATTATAGAACATTCATATTCATAATGAAAACGAAATATTTACTCTCTGAAATATTCGTCTGTCTAAAAACTTTTATATTACGCAAAGTTCCGGATAATTCAGGTTTTTAATTTCTGTATAGAGAACGCACACAAAAGAAATGAACTCCATAAATACTATGTAGGTATATTATGTATCTAGCTATTTCGTTGATTTATATGTACCTACTAACATAAATAAGGATTTTCGACTTATATTATGATGAAACAAATTGAGTCGTCTCAGTAAACTCAAACTAACCTTACCTAAAACAACCTAACCTTACCTAACATAACATAACCTAACCCAACTTAACCTTACCTAACATAACCTAACCTAACCTAACCTTACCTAACATAACATGTTTTCCTGGTTCTCTGAAACTATCAGATCCTGTTAAATATTTTCAATATTTTATTACCATAAACATAAATAAATTAATAAAATATTTGTTAAAAAATAGTACCTACATTGATATATTTATCTCAATATGCGAAAGCTGTTCTGTACCAATGTTAAATAAAACACAAAAAATTTAAATAAGGTTTATATTTCAATAATATTTTTCCCTTCATTTCAAGAAATCAGTTAAAAATTCATTAATGCGTGGGGGCTGGTTGACGTTATCGTTGTGAGCGCTCCACGCTTTTATAAATTTTTGATTTATAATTACAAGAATTTTGGGAAATAATCGTTTACCTATATTTTATAGAGAACCAGGATGTTTTTCCTTCATAGCGCAATTTAATATACGTATTTTTTATGTTAGTATTTTATTATACATAAACGATCCTTCCATTTGCTATAAATGTACAATAAAGTACTTGAATACTTTTATATATGTAAACTGTAAAGATCAATACATTTGTATGCAAAATACAGCTGTAGGTACATATTAAATTATATCGACACTATAAAAATACTAGAATTTAAATACATGGAAATCGTAGAGTTTTTTGTTGATACTTGAGTTCCTGATGTACTAAAACTTTAGTTTGCTATAACAACTGTATATGAGTTGGGTTTCGGTTTTGTTTGTGATTCGAATTTGTAACACAATACGAGTTTAAGAGGGCGACTGCTGCTAACGTACCTATTTTTTCAATTTGATATACCATCTTTATTACTAAACGAAATCATTTTGAAAAAAAAATAACCTAGTTAGTTTGGATATTACCATAACTTTTTTATTATGTTCTGTATATATTCTTGTAGGAAAATAATAAGCATACCATTTATCTTAAATTTCTAAAAAAATAAAAGGTATAGAGCAATATTTTTTTTATGAATTAAAGAAGAACAAAATACCTGGAAAAATATTATATGACGTTGCATTAACGCATCAGGTTAAGTAAATAAACCAAAAAAACTTTTATTACGCAATGGCGCTGAATGGAAAATAAATGTTTTTTAGGTTTATTTACTAAACCTGAAGCATTAATGCGTCGTCACATCATATTTTTCTAGATATTTTTGTCTTCTTTAATTTAAAAAAAATATATTACTCTACGCCTTATAGTTTATTAAAAATATATGATAAACGTTGAAAATCGGGGTATGCCATTATTTTTCTACAAGAATTTATACAGAACATTATCATAAAGTAAAGGTATATTTTTGTTTATTAATATCCAAACTATCTAAATTATTTTTTTCAAAACGATTTGATAAGAAATAATGATGGTATATCAAATTGAAAAATAGGTACGTTGGCAGCAGTACCCCCCTTAAGTTCGTTTATTTCGTTGTATGTAGTTTAGCTAAATGACAAAATGGCTTAGAAATTTTTCACCTATATCGAGATCAAAATTTAGGTTAAAGATACTTATGATAAGGTAGATGTATTCGTTTTTAAAAATCTTTTTAGTTTTTTTATTTGTAATTTTATTGATTTCTTTTTTTTTTGCTTTGTTCTTCTTTTCGTTTGTGCTACTCCTTCACGCTTCTTACATAATATACTAAATCTCGCCCACACACACCACACACAAACATATACATACACACACATACAATCCTCCTCCCTGTTTCCTTTCTTCCTCGTTTCTTACTGATTATCCCTTTTTTTAACTTTTGTTGCAGTTAGGTATTCTTTCTTGTAAAAAAATGTTTCATTGTTTTATTAAGAGAAAAATATATGCATTTGTACATACATACAGGAACATCACTGAATGGTACGATCAGCACACAATACTTACATCGATTTATTTTATGTATGTAGTTTTTTGCTTCTATATTGTTGAATTTTATTATTTTTATTCAGATTTGTCTCTTTGATTTTGATTTTGTGATTTTGATTTTGCATTGATGATGTTTATGGGAGTCCTACAGTAATATGTGAGGTTGAAAAGAGAAAAAAAATAAGTATATATGTGTATATGAAGTAATGTAATATAATATAGTGTAATATAATATAATGTTATGTGAAAGTGTATAATATAATAAGTATTATGTTTTGGAATATGATGTATATGGTGTGATATAATGTAATATGGTCGGATGTAATATGGTGTTATGCAGTATAGTATGTTGGAATATAATATAATGTAATATAATATAATGTTATGTGAAAGTGTATAATATAATAAGTATTATGTTTTGGAATATGATGTATATGGTGTGATATAATGTAATATGGTCGGATGTAATATGGTGTTATGCAGTATAGTATGTTGGAATATAATATAATGTAATATAATATAATGTTATGTGAAAGTGTATAATATAATAAGTATAATGTTTTGGAATATTATGTATATGGTGTGATATAATGTAATATGGTAGGATGTAATATGGTGTTATGCAGTATAGTATGTTGGAATATAATGTAGTGTAAAATGATAAAATATTGTAAATTATAATGTAATATAGACCCCCAACACGGGTAGGTACTCGCCTACCTAACGGGGGACACTATAATGTTAATGTGTTATGTAACATAATTGTTAATCGATAAATAAATAAAAAAAATAAATAAATTATTATGTAGTACGTGTACTCACTTATTGAAAAAAAATATATTTATAAACATTTAATTGGCAGAGATCGTCTAATTGTCGAAATATATAAATTTTAGGCCTGCTAATCTCCATACTCAGAATTATGATTTTTTTCACATTATTAAATGTATTAATTGTTTGTTGCAAGTAGCAGCACGCCTGTGTTCAAAATCAATTCATATTACTGTGTGTGTAATAATAAAATATGATAGTATGAAATAAGTATGTAAGGCAGTGTACTATACTTTACTATACTGTAGGTAATAGGTATATACATAGTAGGTTCATACAAAAATAAGATAAGGTAAATTGTATTGTGTTGTTTTAGTATTATTATCAGTTAAGTACCTACCAAACCATATTGATAAAGGACTAAATACTATAACATTACTTATGTACTTACATACTCGTTATAGTTACATATTATGTTCGTACGTATTAAAACATTCAACATAACTGAATTATGTAGTAATTTACTTAGGTATATGTGTCATTCTTATATTAGTGATCGTTCGAGGTCAAAATTCGACCATTATTCATTATTTTTTTAAGTTTAAAAGTAATTGGACCTGATCTATGATAGAACGAGTGAGTTGTGGTCAACGCTTTATTCTTCACTACCAAGTCACTCCACCAAAGTAATAAAATTTCGTATGGGAAAATTTCAGCATTTTCATGAAATGAGTTTGCTGAATTATTTTTGATTTAAATATTTTATTATGAAAACATGATAATTCTTCAATGTCATTTTATGAATGTGATGAGCCTTTATACCAATTTGAAAATAAAAAATTCAAATTTTAAGTTTCCTGAGCTTGAGTCACTTTGAAATATTTGACAGTAAAAAATGAGAAGCACTATTCAGATATCCTTCGAAATCTAATGGGGTCTAAGTGAGTACCTATTGATATACAAATTAGCAAAATTTGAATAAAATCGAATGAGTAGTCTATGATAGATAAAGTAAAATGAACACGCCATACATAGCACACAGCACCTAGCACACAGCACCTAGCACACAAAAACAGATACATTGTGATGAAAATTTCAGAATACAACCTCAGCATGATACTAGTTGATAATCTGCAAAAAAATAGCATCCCCACTATATCCCGTTGGGTTAGTGAGGAGTAAAAATATAATATAAATGATATAACTACGCGCTACACAAGCGGGTTCGAGGATTGTCTTTACATTGCATCTTATTTTAAGACAAATAAACTTTAAAACATTTCTCTTTTTTATTAGATTTATTTCAAAGAAGAAAACTTGATCTTGTATTTTGTTTGATTTGTGACTCAAGTCAAACAATATTGTTACTGAGTATATAAGTACGTTGGGAAGACCACAGAGCAAATTTTAATGTCAAACTGCTACATAACATAAATGACAACAACGGGTGTGCATATTATGGTAGAAATAATATTAGAACAATAACATTATTTTTGTTGTTTAAATTAAATATGTAATACTGTTTATTTTTTTCTTCTTTTGTGTCTAGTTTTTTTTATCATTACCTCTATTTTCTTTTATTATGTTGTATTATGTTGTTTTATATTGTTCTTCCTTTAACTACTTACGTTTTTTTTATTATGTACCTATATAATCACAGACAGTTTAGACAATTATGTACCTATATAGTCACAGACATCACAGTGGACTTCTTAGTGATACCCAGTTTGTATCGAACCCAATTTATTATTACCCATTGGGACTATTTATTATGATTTATTCCTCCTTGCATTTTTTTGCCACGCACTGATAATGTTATTATTTATATTATGTACTATTTGTTTATTATCTCTGAAATTTAATTATTTTTTTAAATGACTCTCACAATTTATTACCAAAATGTTAGAGTTTTGCGTACTAAAACAAATACCTTTCTTCAAAATTCATCCTCCAACTACTTCGATGTTTATGCATTAACGGAGACATGGCTTACGAGTGGTATTGTCGATTGTGAACTATTTGATTCTCGTTATATTGTACATAGACGGGACCGATCTTATGATACAACAGGTCAACGTCTAGGAGGTGGTGTTTTAATGGCGGTTCGTTGTGATATTTCTGCTCAAGTTCGTCCTAATTTTCAATCCCGCGCTGAAGACGTTTGGGTCTCATTTAGTTCAAACACTCGCTCTAATTCTAGTCTACATGTTTGCTGTGTATATATTCCAAAGGGACCTACTTATCTAAATCACATGGAAAACTTTCTCAATGGGTTATCCAAATTAACCTTAGACTATCCGTGTGATAAGTTTCTTATTTTGGGTGATTTTAATATACCTGAAATTACTTGGTTTAAAGCCAGTAAAAATATATTTCTCTCTCCACTTGTTGTGCCTTCTTCAGTCAGTGCTTTATTTGTTGATAATATTTATTTTGCTGGACTAAATCAATATAATTTTGTAACTAACTCTAACAATCGTATACTTGATCTCGTCCTGTGTAATGAATCTGTCCACGTCTCTGCCTGTGATGATCCTGTCATAGATGAAGACATTCACCATAAATCACTGACTGTATCTATATCTTTTTCTAGTCCCTCTGTATTGGTTGGTGAGAGAAGATTTATACATATTTTTAAACAGGGTGATTATGAAATGATTAACACAGGACTTAGTCAAGTCAACTGGGTAAATGTACTCGCACAATATAATATTGACTCTGCTGTTGAAAAATTTTATTCAATTTTACATGACTTAATCAATACTTATATACCTAGAAAAATCTCAGCAAATTCTAAATACCCGCCATGGTATAAACCTGCTTTAATTAAAATTACTAAAGAAAAATACAGTTTTTTTTAGGAAATATAAAATATACAAAAATCCTTTAGACTATTTGACATTTTCACTTCTTCGAAAACGTCACAAAACTTTGAGCCGTGAATGTTATAATCAATTCATCTCAAGAACTGAGAATGCTATCTCTGTTGATCCCTCTCACATCTGGAAATATGTTAAATTAACATCCAATACTTACGCTATGCCTAGCACTATGCAGTTTATGAATAAAACAGAACACCATGGACAAGGAATATCCAATCTTTTCTCAGATTATTTCAGTTCTGTTTTTGACAATGCTTCTCTGATTCATAATCCACTATGTTACAATTTGAACACCCAAGCTGGGAATATTGATAAAATTAGTATCAACCAAGCATCCACATTAAACTATGTATCTACTTAAAATCGATCTTAAGAAAGGTGCTGGTCCTGACAATATCCCGCCATATTTCATTTTCATGTGTGCTAACAATCTTTGCACCCCCCTATCCTACCTATTTTGTAGATCACTTAATGAGGGCACAATGCCATCATGCTGGAAGCAAGCATTTGTATCACCTGTCTTTAAGTCTGGCGATAAGGCTGATGTAAAAAATTATAGACCCATTTCCAAACTTTGTATATTCGCTAAAATATTTGAAAAAATAATATATGACCAATTATTTCCAGTTTTTTTTTCAATATTAGGCACTGTCACTTCGTGCTAGAACTCCATAATTAATTAAAACTATGAAAAAAATTTATATTTAATTTTACTTCTTCATCATTATTGTTCACCATTCTGACGATGCTCATCATAGAGCGATACCGGTGAATGGGAGTCGCGTTTGCGAAAAATTTAAGTAGAACGTAAAATTAAATATAAAATTTTTTCATAGTTTTGATTAATTATTTCCAGCTTTAAAGCCATTCTTGAATTCTAACCAGCATGGCTTTGTAAGTGGTCGCTCAACTGTTAGCAATCTTGTAA
This sequence comes from Molanna angustata, assembly GCA_963576475.1. NCBI lineage: Eukaryota > Metazoa > Arthropoda > Insecta > Trichoptera > Molannidae > Molanna > Molanna angustata. The sequence continues at coordinate 1,375,707 of OY754979.1, forward strand.
CATTTATTGAATTCCTCCATGAAAAAATGGACAGTAAAACACAAGTTGACTCAATATACACTGACTATAGCAAGGCATTTGATAAGGTTGTTCACAGCACATTACTTGAAAAACTTCACCATATTGGTATTCACGGAGATTTATATAGATGGTTTTCTTCTTATATTTCCAATAGAAGTCAAGCTGTGGTAGTCGGTGGATTTAAGTCGAGTTGGGTTCGTGTTACCTCAGGAGTTCCTCAGGGTTCCTTGCTAGGGCCTCTACTTTTTAATATTTACATAAATGATATATCAAATTGCTTTTTGTTTTCGCATGTTTTACTTTTCGCTGATGACATGAAAGTTTTTGCTTGTGTCAAAAGTGTGGAGGACTGTCAGAACATCCAAAATGATTTAAATCGCCTTGATCAGTACTGTCAACATCATAATCTGAAGATTAATAGCGATAAATGCTTTGCTGTTCAGTTCACTAGAAACCGGAATATTGTTAAATTTACTTATAAACTAGATAACCATCCTGTTATTACAACCACCGAAATAAAAGATCTAGGCAAAAAGTTAGATAGTAAATTACTCTTGGACAAGCACATAGATAGTATCGCTTCTAAAGCATCCAAAATGCTGGGATATGTTCTCCGTTTGTGCAGACAGTTTAATAATGTTTCTACCTTTAAAACTCTTTATTTCGAATATGTTCGCAGTATTGTTGAATATGCATCCCAAATATGGTCTCCTTCTTATGCCACATATAAAATAAGAGTTGAAAGATTACAAAAAAAAATTCTTAGATATCTTGACTTTCGTACACATAGAGATCACATCAGTTATTCTGACTCATTGAAGCACTACAAAATGACTTCACTTGAAAGCCGTAGAACTGTGGCAGATATTATTTTTTTATTCAAAATTGCTAATTCAACGGTTGATTGCCCTGATCTGCTAGAACGCTTGACTCTGAGAGTGCCAACAAGACCGACTAGACTGACTAACTTACTTTACCTCCCCATTTGCAACACTAATGCCAGACAGAACTCCTTCATATACCGCACTTCCCATTTTTATAACTCCCAGATTAGTGATACAGATCTTTTTAACTCCCCATTAATTATAATAAAAAATAAATTACTAAGCATTCTGCCATAATCTTAACTTTCACATACATACACACACCCACACATACTCACACACCCTCACACAAACACCCTCTCTCTCACACACACACACACACACAAGGTAGCATATATTGTAGTTTTAACTTTTGTCTTACTTAATATTCATTATTTTTTTCATACACTACTATAATTTATAAGGTAATAATGTATACATTTAATTGATGCTGGGCGTGACTATTTTTTTATATTGTATATCACCATTTTACTTGTCCAGTCATTGTTTGTGTACTTTCAATAAAATAAAATAAAATAAAAAAAATAAAATATTTATTTATTTATTTTTTATTTTATTTTATTAAGTTTACAATAACATATACAAAATATAAAACAAACAAACTATATAGAAAAGATTCACAGTAAGACAAAACATATTTACCCTTTACTAGAGTGCAAGCACTCGTGTGTAAAGGAGACAATTTAATACAGAATACACAAAATATTATACATACATAATTATTATCTATACAAAAAGAAGTTAATATAATTTACATATCAGTCAAATAATAAGTTTGATTTATTCTTTATTTTTTTTTTAAAATCATTATGTTCAATTGCCAGTCTCAAATCTGTTTCAAGTTGGTTGAACCACACCACCCCATTGTACGTGTAGTAGTGGTGTGTTGTGTATGTATGTGTTAATGGGGTACACAGTTGACCCACTATATTATGTCTATCACTCGCCACACGTACAAAGGCATGGTGCGACCTTCCAATGTCCTTATTACACTTATCGATGTATTTACACTTATTGTTGTTTTGTTGTGCCTACATTGTTCTATTTATCCTGTATTTTTTTGTAAATGCCCTATTAAGGGCGTATATATATAATAAAATAAAATAAAAAAAAATAAATATCAAAATTTACTGTATCAATTTATACTTTTGTGTTTAAGATATTGGTAACTATGTAATATTGTAATTTACTGTGTTGTGATGTCTGGTGTCCGCTCTATGTAACTATGTATAACCAAAATGTCAAATATTTGGCTTGGTAAAATTGTAAACTGCTAGCCCTAGAACAGGGTTACCTAGTTGGGCAGCAGTAATCTTCATAATAGTCTTTGTGATAAAGGTGTGAAAAATAAATAAATAAAATAAAAAATATACCGTCAATTTGATGATAGAAAACGTGTTTTTTTTGGACTATATTACTTCATAGAATATTTCGTAATATTATTTACATACGATTATGTATGTCCCTTTAATCTACGTTTATATGTATGTATGTAGTTAGTTTATGTATTAACTGTCCGTTATGTTATATTTGGTAGAGTGGATAAAGGGTTGTTGAATCTTACCCCAGAGATCAAATGATTTCCACCCAAAGAGATAGTTACTTATGCTTCTAATGCCGGATACCAATTTAATAGAGACCTTTTGAAGCCACCAAACGTTGCTTAGATGCAAGAATAAAAATAAATGCCTATCTAACTTTTTTCAATGTCCGTGGACATAGAGCGGATATTCAAAGAATAAGCGATTCAACCACATTTTTCCATGTATTTCAAAAGGCTCAAACGCCGAAAAAGTTCCAGGGTTAAATATCATTACGTGAAGCTAAAACTTCGGACCCCTTTTTAGTATGAGATTTGGCAAAGTTAAAGTTCATTATGGAGGAATGCAGAAAGCTATTTTTTTAATCATTTCCGTTATATACATATTGCCCTTTACAAACATTTAAGGCATTTGTTGGTAACCGGAAGGGTTACCACTAAAGCGGTGGTTGGTAACCAGAAGGGGTTACCACTAAGGTGGTGATGGTACTATAGAGCGAGTCACCACTATAGCGGGTGTGCGCCTATTACCAATTTGGTAGGTGACCAGTGTAGGTCAATTAAATTAGTAAACAGAGGGGTTTACTAAATAACAAGATACCTCAGTTAGGTTCTATGTTTTTAAGACTCCAGAAGGGTATTCATAATAAATACATATTGAAAACAAAATCACAAAACAATTAGGTTCTAACTTCTTTTATACATAGTTTACAAAAATAGTTTTAATGCCTATCTAAATATTTGCTATTTCCGTGGACACCGAGCGTACCTATACCTATTATTCAAAGAATAAGCGTTTCAAATATTTTAACAACAAAAAACGTGGTACAATTTAACAAAAATCAACTTTGTTTACGTAATTTAATACGTGGTGTAAACAAAGTTTAAAATATAGTTAATTTTTAATAAGTGTTTCAACTACAGTGTAGTCCAGGGGATTGGAACACAAAGTGAGGTGTTACTGGGGTATCCCAAACATATTTGAATATTAATCTTATATTAAAGTCAAATGTATATATCAGAAAAGTATTTCCCTTTCGAAATTAAAATCTTTAATTTAACACCATGTACTTTTTTTAAAAACGAAGAGGTTATAAATTCAACGTGATTTTTTTTTTCGTCAATTCCTCAATGGGTATCATGTAGAGAGTGCATAATTTGATTGTCGTCGTGATGTTTTTGTTTGATTTCAATCAATAAAAAAGTGGAATCAAATACATATTACCCAGCAATACCACATTTCAAACAACAACAAAAAAAACCGTAACAAAGAAATATTACCCAGCAATACTACATTTCAAACAACAAAATGGTAAATACCAAAGAAATATTACCCAGGAATACCACATTTCAAACAACAACAAAATTGTATCAAAGGAATATTTCCCAGCAATACCACATTTTAAACAACAACAAAATGATACCAAAGAAATATTACCCAGGAATACCACATTTCAAACAACACAAAAATGGCATCAAATAAATATTATCCAGCAACACCATATTTCAAACAACAACAAAATGGTACCTACCAAAGAAATATTATACAGCAATATCACATTTTAAACAATAATAAAATAAACTAGAATTATGGAAAAAATAAGAATATATTATTTTAAAAACTTTTAAAAACACAAATAACTTTGTTTACACCACTTTTTGAGTTATTTTTAGAAGTCTACCGGTTTCGAAGCAACTGCTTCCTCCTTAGGACTGATTATAACTTATATATTATATAAGTACTGATTAAGGACTGATTATATAAGTTAAAATCAGTCCTGACGAGGAAGCAGTTGCTTCGAAACCGGTAGACTTCTAAAAATAACTCAAAAAGTGGTGTAAACAAAGTTATTTGTGTTTTTAAAAGTTTTTAAAAATGTACCACAAAGTTAATACAGAAATTATTAACAATATATTATTTTAAGTTTTATTTAATAATTAAAAAAAAAACAACACAATGGTATCAAAGAAATATTTCCCAGCAATACCACATTTAAAATAACAAAATGTTATGAAAGAAATATTATCCAGTAATACCACATTTCAAACGACAACAAAAACCCGTTTTGCGTGAAATAAAATATTTCGCTAAAAAAAATCTCAAAGTTTGACGGTCATAAACGTCTTTGAGAATCGGCGAGTTCCGGCCCGACAAAAAAAGAAAACACACTTATATTTCAAGGTCAATAATATCTTTACTGATCCCTTCACACGCTTTCGTCAATGAAATTCTGATTTATCTCGTCGTTTAATGCCACCCTCTCTAAGTACTCATATGCACCCCTCACGGCCATACAAGTTTACACATAATTCCCTGAAACCTTTTCTTGGTATATATTTATTTATACACACACACAACTAACTATAAATAGACTCTTATCTAAGAGGCGTCGCGGCGCTTTATTATAAGTAAGTGAACAACCAGGTATATTGTAAAGAGCCAGTCCAAGGAGTGAACCGATCGAGGCATCAGTCCCGTGCGCATTTTTTGATAGACACCAAAATATTATTTTTTATCTTTTTATACCATACCATACCATATCATCACGCAATTTCCCTATTTGGGGTAGGCAGAGAGAGCCGAACGCCAGACTCCTACTTTTCACTTTTATCTTTTTCATTGGTTTTTATCTTTTTCATTGACTTTTTTCTTTTTTTATCTTTTTCATTGGTTTAATTCCTGAGATTGGTTGTTAGCAAAGCGATGCATCTCTTCCTTCACTCCCCTCGGACTTCAGCGACTCACTTCAACTCTGTGTGGGAGGAATAAAAAAATAATAAAAAACATCCTTGCACCGTGCGCAAGTGGCGAGTTTATTGCCACATGGCAATTTTTTCCAACTAACGCAAGAATCGCGTGAAGAATGAATTTAAATCAATTTCTCTTCTGCTGGGGATCGAACCCAGTACGCTCGCACAAAAACCAAACGGCTTGCCACGGCGGTCGGCAATACATTAAATACATTAAACACCTTAAAATTATTTAATAAAATATTATCATTAAATACAGTTAATTAAAACGTTTAAATTGTTTTATTCGCAATAATGCCAGGAGAAATCCAACCACTGACCACTTTGCCATGACGTTTAATATTCTTTTTGTTTTGTATAATACCCTGATTAGTTTTGCGATTTTGCATTATTTATTTATTTATTTATTTATTTATTTATAAAGGCGCATCAACAGAAATCCAGCTTATAACTTTCATGTCAAAATATTTGTTTTTATCTATGAGTATGCTGGACTTCCAATAATGGATGCACACAACATTAATAAATTTCATGAGCTATTATTAAATTAAAGCATTAATTACACATATATATATATATATATATATATATATATATATATATATATATATATATATATATATATATATATATATATATATATATATATATATATATATATATATATATATATATATATATATATATATATATATATATATATATATATATATATATATATATATATATATATATATATATATATATATATATATATATATATATATATATATATATATATATATATATATATATATATATATATATATATATATATATATATATATATATATATATATATATATATATATATATATATATATATATATATATATATATATATATATATATATATATATATATATATATATACTACATCCATTAAACAACAATTAGACATTTTAAGAAACAGTAAAAAATGAAAAAAAAAATCCTTAACAGAACATGCAATAGCATTCAAACATCAAGTAAATTTTAATTTCAATTTAAATTTAAATTTCACGGAGACATTCTAAACCAACAGGCGTAACTTAACTTTTTTCTTAAAAGCAGACAGCGAATCGGCAAACGCGTCAAGATCAGGATACTCCCTTGTCACCTCATTATACTGTCTACACATTCTCGGTATAGGACTGTAATACATAAAGCTAGTACGAAGCATGCTGACATGAAAGGTATTGGCAAATCTCAACGATCTTCTAGGAATGTTAAATTGTATGTATTGTAAAAGTCTCGAATCTATGATACCATTAACAATTTTGTGAAGTATAGTAAAGTCATGTATTTGTCGTCTAGTCTCGAGTTTAGTAGTTCCGAAATAGTCTAAACGTTCATCGTAAGTCCTCAACCTATTACACAGCCCTGCTCTATTTGTGATGACTCTTAAAAAATATTTTTGGACAGATTCTATCGGGTCGATGTCAACTCCATAGTGAGGACTCCAAACACATGAGTTGTATTCAAGTATGCTCTGCACCAGTGAACGGAACAGGGTGATCAGACTTTCATTTCTCTTGAAAGGTTTTGCTGTTCTCAAGACGAACCCTGCTGTTCGTCTTGCGCGAGCCACAATGTCGTCTATATGACACTTGAACGTCAGTCCAGAGTCAAATATTACCCCAAGATCCCGTATTGAGTCAACCCTTTTCAATGGAATATTGCCCAGCTTATAGTCGAAATGAATTGTTGTGCGTTTTCTGGAGAATCCTATAATTAAACATTTTTCGACGTTTAATTCCATTTTATTGGATTCGCACCACGTGTTGATAGCATCAAGGTTGGATTGTAATTGTAGACAGTCATTGAAGTTATTAATGTTCTTAAAGATCTTTAGGTCGTCTGCGTATAACAAACAATCACAACTAAGGATGGCCGGGAGATCATTTATGAAAATATTAAACAATAATGGGCCTAAGTGGGAACCCTGGGGGACACCCGACGTTACAGTGGAAGGCGAAGACTCAAAACCATTCACACATACAGTCTGGATTCTTCCACTTATGTAGGATTTCAGCCATCTTAGAAGATTGCCGTGAATTCCTGTCGCTTCTAACTTTTTATAGAGTATACCATGATCAACCTTATCAAACGCCTTACGGAAATCAGTATAGATTGTGTCTACCTGTTTGCGTCCACCAACAGTCAACTTAAGATAGTCAACATATTCCAGCAGGTTACTCGTTGTAGAACGCCCATTGATGAAACCATGTTGGGACGGACTGAGTAGCTGTTTGAAGTGATTAAGTATTCGACCGTATACTAGAGACTCAAATATCTTACCAAAGCTTGATAGAAGACTTATTGGGCGATAATTAGAAATATCTTCTCTATCGCCAGATTTATAAATTGGCGTTATGTTAGCCATCTTCCAGAGTTCAGGAAATTCCCCAGTTAACAGAGATTTGTCGTAAATAATATGCAAAGGCCTGGCAAGATGATCGGCACACTTTTTTATGAATGATGGTGGGATTTTATCAGGTCCCGGTCCCTTGTTGGGATCGAGGTTAAGCATCTTGTCACGTACTTCCTTCTCGGACAAGCTAACAGAAAAGATAGAGTAACTAATCTCGTATGATTGGTTTGGGAGTACTACGTCAGCCTCCGTCGACGTATTAATACCAAAAACAGATGAAAAATACTTTGAAAATAATTCCACAATTTCATGACCATTAGATGAAGATACATTGCTTAAGTGCATTACACGAGGAATCGCTTGTGAGCTTTTCTTAGATTTAATAAACCCCCAAAAACTTTTCATGTTACTCTTTATTGAGTCCTCAACATTAGCGATGTATGATCTATAGCATTCTCTTATAAGTCTTTTAGATCTGGATCTCAATAAAGAGAAGGTGTTATAATCTATGAGATTACCAAAACGTTTGAATCTATGGTGAAACTTATCCTTCTCCCTCAGAACTCTGATCAGAGCACCACTGAACCAATTGGGGTAAGCTCTCGATGTCCGTCTATATATTGGTGTATGTTTGTCAATTATCTCCCAGATATTGTTATAAAAGTATTCCACACAATGGTTTATGTCCATGCCCGTTAGTACATTCCAGTCAATGAGTGACAATTCTTTAATACATTCGTTATAGTCAGTTTTGTTAAAATTATATTTCAAAGAGTCAGGGTCTGTACGCAGGCACCTACCCCGACCAACTCTAACCTCGATTTCAAGAGGAGGGTGATAATCATCGACCATGACCAATGGCTGGGCTGCTTTAACGGTAATTGTCTTGATATCACTCAAAACCAAATCAAGAGTTCTGGAACTGGCGTTCAAAACACCATTGAATTGAAATAAACCCGACGAGGAAATAAAATCAAGGAAAGACGATACCTTGAGGCTAGCAGAGCCCGTCGGTGATAGAAGTTCTGGTCGAGGTGTCCATGATATGCTGGGTAAATTAAAGTCGCCGACTAAAATGTTATAAGTATTGGAATTGGTATTAATGCAAATTGTGTTTACCTTGTCATGGAATGACTTGAGCCTTTCAGACGACTCATCAGGTGGCAAATACACCAAGCCCAGGTTAAATGATGTACTGTCCGTTTCAGAAAGCTTTAGACAAATCCAAAGATCATTAACACAGGTCTGCCAATCGCGTCTCTGAACAACAAAAAGATCCTTTCTGACAGCGATCAATACTCCACCTCCTATACGCTTATCAGAAGTTTCTATTGAGCGATCTCGTCTAAAAACATTGTACCTTTCATCAATTAGCTCGCTATCGGAAATATGTTGGTTCAGCCATGTCTCCGTGAGGCATATAACATCATAGCAATTATTCAAAACTTCCAACATAAACTCCTGCAATTTGTTCTTGATACTTCTAACATTCTGATAGTAAATCGAGATTGCCATAAAAAAAGAAAAATTGTTCAAAATAATACATGCATAAAATTGTCAAAAGAAAAGATGAACGAAATTTTAACGATAAAACAAATAAAATATATTTGAAATCACAAGAAACTAAACAATCAAGAATTGCTGAAGGTAAAGAATTGCAGGAGTAAGAATCGGATTTATTCCAAGAAAAAAGTACTAGTATGAAATTAGTAAAGCTTGCCATTACAAAGACCATGCATATAGATTCAAAATCTTTAAAACCTACCGGCAATTGCTCAAATTTTAAATCAATTAGGTACGAAGAAGAAAATACATATTGTATAAATTCATTAAAATGTGTTGCAAACAAAACAAATTTGAAGTCTGTTGAAGATAACATCTCATCGTTCAAATCCCTGAAACTTGTTGAAAACAATGCCAAGCAAAAAATCGCAAAAGTTCGATGAAAAAAATATATGATTAAATTTATAAAGCCTGCCGTAAAAAAGACAGTACATATACAGTGAAAGCCATCAAAACCAGCCGATAACGGCATGTACCTTATTAAATTCTTCAAGTACGATGGAGCAAATACACTTTGTACAGAAACTACATGTTGTATAAAGCTATTAAAGTCCGCTGCAGATAAAATAAAATAAAACATATTCAAAATCACAAGAAAAATGTTGAGACAGTGCATTTTTGAAATTATTGAAATTAACTGGTAATAAACTATAGTAAAAATGATGGAAAAGCGTACTAAACAGCACAAGCTTATAAATTTGTTAAAATCTGTTAAACACAGAACACACTCACATGCAAGATTACAAAAATGCATAAGTTTGAAAACATGAAAATACGTTGCAAATGCAATATATTTAAGATCACATAAGACTGTTGAGAGCATTACTTTTATAAAGTTGTTAAAATCTATTGAATGCAAACGACAGTCAAGATCGTTAAAGTCTGATTCCGATGAGAAAAGTGTATGCATATTATTATTATTAAAAACCTTTGATAAATAGTATGATTTACTCAAGATCATTAAAAACTGATGAGAACAGCACCTGTTTGAATTGAATAGAGTCTGAAGTTGAAATGACATAGAAGAGAAAGTAAAAAGCTATTGTGTACCAGGCTCAGTCGGGATAAGCCTACTAAGAGTCTCTTTACTAGAAACAAGAATTGGTGGGGACGTATCATTTTTTCTAATGAATACTCTTCCCTGCTTCAACCAAAAGTACTTGTATCCATGTTCCCTGGCGAATTTCCGGGTGGCCGCGTGAATTTCTCTATTGAAGGAAGAAAGATGCTCTTGCACATATATAGGTTGCGGACGTCCTGCCAGGCCCATGTGTCCCGTGTTTAATTTCCCATTAGGAGCAGAGCTTTTTTTATTGAAATCTCTCACTTTTGAGAGCAGATTATTTCTCAACTTGCTATTTTGCAAGGTTAATATTATTGTCCTTGGTCTGTCCCTATTCTGACCGGATAGAGGTCGCACTCTGTGACACGATACTATGCCATCATCATGCATCTCCAAACCAATTGAAAGATACATGCCGTTTACCATAGTAAATAAATCCTCGTCCCGGTGCTCAGGGACCATGTGAATCTCCACGTTGTTGTTCCTCATAGTCTGCTCAATTTCGTTAACTCTTTGCTTAAGCTCATTTTTCTCCTCCTTGAGTTTTATGTTTTCTTGTGTGAGGTTACAAATTGTTCGAGTGTTCAATGCGCAGGCTTCATTGAGTCTGTCATATTCGTTTGATATGTATTCCAAAGAAGATTTCACTTCGTCCAATGCGTTCAGTCGTTCCCGAATTCTAGCCATCTCCTCCGTTATAGCTCGCTTAACTAGTTCCTCGAATTTCGTCACGAGATCTTTTGTAAAGGCATCGAGTCTAGAGTTAATGTATGATACAGTGAGATCCTCAGCTGAGTCAGCGGATACACTTTGAGCTGTCAACGATGAGACGGATGAAGCTCTCAATCTAGTAGCCGGGTTGATGATAGATGATTTTTCTGCGGGAGGAGTGGATGAGGTTGAAGCTGATCTTGGATCCTTCGTCTTACATTTCAAACACTTCCAATGTGCACGAGAAATCATTGACATTTTTTTGAAGTTACCAGCCGTCGTATCCATACAAGAGAAGTGGAATGTTTCGTAACAGCGTGAACACTTCAGGCATTTTGATGGACTCAAATCATTAGAGCACTGACAACACTTCATAATAAAATTAAAGTAATAGGTATATATCTATTTTAAGACTGTAGGCTGTAGTTGAATGAACACTGGCCGATCACTATATCCCTTACCCCACTTTTAATTATTAAGTACCTACTCTGATTATTACTAGTGCGCAGTTTGTGAAATGGTAAATATGCGGGTACTTAATAATGAAATTAGTATATATTAATATGGAAAAAATGTTATTTTTGGATGTAGCACTTTTTGTGTTTGTAGTACACTATGTCTCTCGCGAACTTTTTTGTGTAGTATTTTCTGCTCTTTCAGATGATATATATTGTTAACTACATATTTGAATATTGGCGCCAATCAAATTAGTTACCCAGTTGACCGCCAGAGCGATTGTGGCGCCTAGACTCAACCAATCACACGCGCCTGCTTGCGCATGCGCGATTCCCAAGCAGGACGGTAACATTACCGACTCAATGGTTGGCTACACTGAACAACCGTTGGGGACTGCCCACTTTTCCAACACTGTTTGAATCGTAGAGATCTCTTTCGCGCGATATAAACATCTGTATTCTGTGTTAATTAAATAACATTATTATAATTGCTAACATCAGAAGTGGGATATTACTCCAAAGTATCATTAATTTTACGCAAAGACTTTTGTGCCGACTTTCCGAAAATCGATTTGGACTATTTTAAGAGCATCGATATTTTCGAAAGATCGATTTGCGTCGTCCGCCATTTTGTGACGCCTACTTGTTTGTTTTAAAACAAAAAAAAAACTATTTATTTCGGTTTATCAGTGTTTTATTTTCGTATTTATTGACTTTTCTGTGTTCATAATGCCGCGGTATAGTTCCGAAGATAGTTTATCTTCCGAAAGTCGCTATACGCCACCGAGAAGATCTCGAGAACACCGCCGTGATCGTTCCCGATCTCGAAGTGTCTCGCAGAGGAGACATCGCCGTCGACGCAACAGATCGGAGACCCCGGAATTAGGTTCCATCCCGCACTTTAATCCAGCTCGAGAGAATAGCTACGTGAGTGAGTGGATTTGTCAGGTCGAGGACGTTGCCGACGCTTGCGGTTGGAGTGAACGGCGTAAATTATACCGCGCCACCCAGGCTCTCGAAGGAGAAGGAAAGGCCTGGTTTAATTTATGGAAGCCATCGAAGCGCACGTGGCACAACTTCACGAAAGACTTCCAGCTATCCTATCCGCGGGAGCCAAATTTCTTCTCAATGATAGAGGATATAGTTAAATTTAAGAGCGACCAAGCCCAATCTCTTGTGTTGTATGCAGGGCGCATGACTGCCAAAATCAAGCGGTTAGGCGTAAAGTTGTCGGAAAGACAACAAATGGACATTATGTTGGGCGGCATCACCGACAAAAACATAGGTGTGGTACTTGAGAGTTGCGAGACAATGCAAACCTTAGTCACGCAAATGTCGCGACGTTCGATGGCAACCCCTAGGACGAAGGCACCCCCGCTGAGCAATACAGGAACAGCTCGAAAAAATGATGGTCGGCCTTCAATCACTTGTTTTAAGTGCGGGCTTAAAGGGCACAAGAGAAACGAGTGTAAATCGACGAATGCACCTAAAACTAAGTGCAACCATTGCAAGAGGGAGGGGCACACAGAAGAAAAGTGTTTTCGTAAGCTAAAAGCAGTGAATCTGTGCGCAGATAAATTGGTCAAGATGTCATCGAAATGTTCTATCAACGGAAGGAGCATGGATGCCATAATTGACACGGGAAGCTCGTGTACCCTTATTAGGGAGAAGCAGGCGAAATCCATCGGTCTACATATGGAGCCATCAACTGCCCTTATGAGTGGTATAAATGGAGTTATCGTGCCTGCTATCGGGCAGACCAAATGCCAATTAACATCGCATGGAGTTGGTGTTGACATTGAACCCCTTGTCATGAATGATGAAGACTTGCCTGTAGACCTGCTAGTTGGACGAGACATCCTTAGTCATCCAGGGATCCAGTTTGTTGCAGATGCTGCTGGAGTCCGAATAACTCATACAGATATTAAGACCGATCATGTCTGTAACATAGTGGATGTAAAGGAAATCCCAAGTGGAGCTCTGTCCGAGGAAGGAGCTGCTACCTTCCAAACGTTAATGAGGACCTATGGCGACCGCATCTCCACCTCATTGAAGGACATTGGAAGCTCTCAGGTTGGTTGTCTTAATATTACCCTTAATTCCAATGTTCCAGTTTTTGTAAGACCTCGTAGACTGTCACAAACAGAAAGAGGCATGGTCAAAACAATGATTGCAGAGATGATAGAAGCTAAGATCATAAGACCAAGTTCTTCACCATATGCGAGCCCTATCTTACTCGTGAAAAAGAAGGATGGTAGTAATCGTCTATGTGTAGATTATCGAGCATTAAATGCTATCACGGTGAAAGACCGTTATCCATTACCGAGAATCCAGGACCACATAGATGCTCTGGGTAAAGGAAAATATTTTACTACTCTAGACCTGATGTCTGGGTTTTATCAGATACCTATTGAAGAAGACTCCATAGCCAAAACAGCTTTTGTGACTCCGGATGGACAATACGAATTTCTAAGAACTCCTTTTGGTCTTGCCAATGCACCTTCGGTTTTTCAAAGGTCATTGAGTAAAGCATTGTCAGATTTAGGTGATGATGTTCTGATTTATATTGATGACATACTCATTACGTCCAGAACTGAGGTAGAAGGCCTTGGAAAATTAGAAAAGGTTCTTATTCGCCTAAGAAATGCTGGATTAACACTGAATTTAACGAAGTGTACCTTTTTCCAAACTTCAATTATTTACTTGGGCAAGGAAATATCTTCTGGCTCTGTTAAACCAGGAGCTTTAAAAACTGATTGTTTGGTAAAGGCAATGGTCCCAAAAACAGTCAAGCAGTTGAGACAGTTCATTGGACTTGCTAGCTATTTTAGGCAATTTATCCCAAACTTTGCAACGAGAATAAAACCACTTTATGACTTATTGAAAAAAGATGCTGAATGGAGTTGGACTCTTGAATGTTAACAGGCATTCGACGATGTTAAAGCAGTTTTGACTGATAGGCCGATTTTAAAAATATATGATCCAAATGCAGCTACTGAGGTCCACACTGATGCTTCTGCTAAGGGTCTTGGAGCTATCTTGTTACAACGAGATCAAGATAACAAGATGCACCCAGTAGCTTATTACAGCCGTAGAACATCAGCGGATGAGTCTATGTACCATTCATATGACTTGGAGACGTTGGCAATAACTCAAGCATTGAAACACTTTCGTGTTTATCTGATAGGGATACACTTTAAGGTGGTTACAGATTGTAATGCTGTAAGATCAACAATGACCAAGAAAGGTATTAATCCACGTGTAGCTCGTTGGTGGATATTTTTACAAGACTATCATTTTGATATTGAGTATCGACCTGGTAAGAAAGTCGCTCACGTAGATTACTTGAGTCGAAATCCTGTTTGTCTGACTTATGAATGGACAACCCATGAGCAGTTGTTAGATATGCAAACAGCGGATATCGAGATATCACACATTAAGAACATTCTTAAGAATGGTAATGAGGAAGGTGATCAGAAACAATTGTTTATTGATTATGAAATCAAGGAAGACAGAGTGTTTCGGAAAACAGCCGATGGTTCTAAGTGGTTTGTACCAAAAAATGCTAGATGGGGGGTTCTAAGGATACTCCATGATGAAAGTGGACATCAGGGTATAGACAGAACACTGGCTGCTATTAGAGCCAAGTATTGGTTCCCTCGAATGAGGAGGGTGGTAACGAAGTATGTTAAAAACTGCTTCAAATGCTTGGTTGGGAAGAGTGACACGGGCCGTAAACCTGGTGTGTTACATCCTATTCCCAAAATTGAAATTCCATTCGCTGTGGTGCATGTGGATCATCTGGGTCCTTTTGTAAAGAGTACGGAAGGAAAACAATTTGTCATTGTTCTCCAGGATGGCTTTACAAAGTACTGCTTTTTAGAAGCAGTGGCAGAAACAAGTACGAAAGGTGTGCTCAAGGCACTCACTGCTATGGCATACCTGTTTGGTGTTCCTAGGCGTCTTGTTTGTGATCGAGGTACTGCATTTACCTCGAAGGCGATGCGTGCTTTTTGCGAAGAGCATGGTATCAAATTGACCATTAATTCGGTTTTATTACCGAGGGCCAACGGTCAGGTAGAGCGACTCAACAGAACAATATTGAACACGCTGAATTCTACTATCAGAGATCAACCTGAAGACCAATGGGTTGAGGCTCTGGCAGCAACACAGCAAGCACTGAATAATGCGGTGAATAGAACAACGGGTAAAACTCCAAATGAGTTGTTGTTTGGCTATAAGCCTTCAGCATTGTGTGAAGCTGTGTTGGATAATAATCTCACTGAGGCCGGTGAGAGGCAGGACCTTAGGGTCATACGTGCCCAGGCACGGAAGCTTTTTGACGAAGATCAAAAGCGGCAGATGAAACGGTTCAATGTGAAACGTTTCATAAGTCAGCCGTATCAAGCTGGTGATACGGTGTTGATCAGGATTACCAAGGGTAATCCTGGGTATAAAAAGTTAAAGGGTCGATTTCGCAGCTTGCCCTATAAAGTAGTGGAAGTCCTGCCTAATGATCGCTTTGACGTGTTGGGTACCAGACCCAACGGCAGCACTCACAGAGTGACGGTCACATATGAAAATATGAGGAAATGGCCGGCTGAACAAATGTCTGAATAATGGTCAGGAAGGACGAGCAGTCTCACACACTGATTGTCAGACTGACCAATTATTTGTTTTGTTTTAACTATTCTTTTCTCTTCTCTTAGGTCCAGCTTTGAGGACAAAGCAGTCGTCAGTATGGCCGTGTTAACTACATATTTGAATATTGGCGCCAATCAAATTAGTTACCCAGTTGACCACCAGAGCGATTGTGGCGCCTAGACTCAACCAATCACACGCGCCTGCTTGCGCATGCGCGATTCCCAAGCAGGACGGTAACATTACCGACTCAATGGTTGGCTACACTGAACAACCGTTGGGGACTGCCCACTTTTCCAACACTGTTTGAATCGTAGAGATCTCTTTCGCGCGATATAAACATCTGTATTCTGTGTTAATTAAATAACATTATTATAATTGCTAACAATATGAATGTTCGGAAAAAATATTATTACATTCAGCGTTTAAGGAAAACTGATTTTTCCGAACAAAACCCGGTATATCTCCACCACCATGTATTTATCAAATAATCTAAAAATTGTCCAATACTGCAGTCTATGAGAGGTATGAAATTGTAAATTAAAAATTTTAATTGGAAAAATTTGAAAAATTTTCACGACAGAAAATTAAGTTTTTCTCGGAAAACATGAGATTCACAGTATAGGCACCGCGAGGTGTTTTGTGCGGGCAAAGAATATTTATAACACAGAAATGATTTAAACCTTGAGTGTCCACTATTAAGGTAGCACCTTCGAGTTTTCCTGAAATTTTCGTTCACTTTTCACCTTTACATGTAAAACCTTTCTATTCTCACAGATTTTCACAAACTTTCGGCACCTTCGAATGCACAATTTTCCGGCGAGTAGAAATATATATAATTGTTTAGGTTTTTGTAACTTTTTACCACAGAAAAAACAGATTAACACACAGCGTTTTAAGAGCGGTCCGACGTGTCGTACGATGTGTTAATTGTATACGATGTGTTAATTAAGCTCACCATCCATTAGTAAATTTTTTTAAGTAAATCAGAAAACAAATCGTCATACTAACGCGACGTCCTACGTAGGCGATTCAAAGCGAATGCGAAGCTGCGCGGCGCGGCACGAAAATAACAAACAGTCGGTAACTATGGAAGTGTCCTACGTTACCAACCGCGAGTTGGTTTCGATGCGGCGCGGCGCGATGCGAAGCGAACGCGATTAGTTGGTTTGATATTTTCGCGCGAATTGATAGCGGCGCCATTGTTTTTTGATATGTCAGAAAATATGACAGAAATTTTAATTTCTGTCCATGAACGTCCCATATTATGGGACAAAATAATTATTATTATCGAACCGTGAATTTTAGGATTTGGCAAAAATAAATGGGACTACAAGTAAACACATTTATTTATTATTGCTATTTTACACTAGGATGTTGTTCAAAACACAAAGTTTTCTCTTGCTTGCACGAATGTCAAATTTTGATATGTTTCCCGGAAAGATGTAAATTCAATCTCATTTATTAATTCAAGATCACGTAATTCTTCATACAAGTTGTGATATCCCCCATAAATATGCCTCTCTAAGTACACAATATTAGTTTCACTTCTCTGCCGTACATACTTCTTGAGTATTTTATATACGTACATCCATGACAGTAGCTGGCGGCAGAGGGAACGATTCTAGCACACGTAGGACAGAGCCGCCGCGTCGCACCGTATCGCATTGAATTCGCTTGTATCCACACCGCATCGCTTCGCAATCGCGTTCGCTTTGAATCGCCTACGTAGGACGTAGCGTTAGTGTAGTTTGATTTATTTGTGTACCTAATTACATATTATATAATACGATTACTCTCACTATTGGTACTATAAAAATTATCATTGTATTTTTGTATATTTTTTTATGCATTTAAAAAATATTTTTACATATTTTTAATGTGTGAAAATAACAGCCCTTTAACTTTATTTATATTCCTTTGATAAGAAAATAAATAACTTATAGTCCCTTTGAAGTAAGTTCCTGTTTGTTGTCGCGAAAAACGTCTGACTAAGGCTCTGCATTTTGTATGACGTTGATTTCTTCGAAACAACTTAACGTAAATATTTAATACCATAATGTCTCAAATCCGAAATTTGACTAAATAATAACAATAGTTATAACATTTTTAAAATTGTTAATATTTCATAAACAAATTTTAAAATTCAAACGGCGATATTTCATATTTTCATTTGTCAGTTACTTTATTATTTTTTTCAAAAAAAAAAATCTTTGTAGAAATATTAAATTTTTTATCGAGAAATATCATGTGGCGGACCTATTTGCTCATAGACAACTCTACCCATACATCAATGTGGCGGACCTATTTGCTCATAGACAACTCTACCCATACATCAATGTGGCGGACCTATTTGCTCATAGACAACTCTACCCATACATCAATGTGGCGGACCTATTTGCTCATAGACAACTCTACCCATACATCAATGTGGCGGACCTATTTGCTCATAGACAACTCTACCCATACATCAATGTGGCGGAACTATTTGCTCATAGACAACTCTACTCATACATCAATGTGGCGGACCTATTTGCTCATAGACAACTCTACCCATACATCAATGTGGCGGACCTATTTGCTCATAGACAACTCTACCCATACATCAATGTTTTCTTTGTAGCAATTTATCACTTTGTTTTTTTTTATTCTTTGTGACAAAGTAATGTTTTTGTAATTACATAGTATATTCCATGTAACATGAAGAGAAGTTTTTTATATGCTGGTATGTAAGTATGTATACCATAAGGGATTAATTAAAAATTCGCTACACAAGCCTATTTGTGTATAGTGAATACCTTTACGTGATAGTGAAATAATTAAAAATAATAAATTCGAAAGTGTGAAATAATTGACAAAAATAAGTAGGAAGAAGTAAAATGACTAACAATAAATAGTTGAAACGAGTAAAATAATAAACAAAAATATGAACACAAAAGAGTGAAAGATTTACAATTCCTACAGATGAGAATAGTAAATTTTTTTTTATTGACAATAACATCTCAATAGAGACGAAGTTGGGATATTACAGAAGAACCAGTAACTCAGGAACCTACAGGGCTTACGACCTGTCATCGGCTGGTTTGCGTGATCACTTTATACGCTTGCACATAAAGTGATCACGTAAACCAGCTTCAGATCAGTTCAGTTCCTGCTTCTTCTATAATATCCCAACTTTGTCTCTATTGAGATGCTATAGTCAATCAAAATACCATTTGACTCCCGACAGGGAAAAAAATCCAATGTTTGCGTATATGTAATTAAAAAAATATATTCGATATTAAAAAATGAACAATTAGTAAAAAATTTCTATGCCTCTTTTATTGGTCCAGGGCCTCCATTTCTTATCTTATTTTTTAAGTTGTGTACTTTCAATGTCAAATAACGTATGAAAATTTTAATATTCATTCTCTTGTTAACATGCATACAAAATTAAATTTTAATATTCATTCTCTTGTTAACATGCATACAAAATTAAATTTTAATATTCATTCTCTTGTTAACATGCATACAAAATTAAATTTTAATATTCATTCTCTTGTTAACATGCATACAAAATTAAATTTTAATATTCATTCTCTTGTTAACATGCATACAAAATTAAATTTTAATATTCATTCTCTTGTTAACATGCATACAAAATTAAATTTTAATATTCATTCTCTTGTTAACATGCATACAAAATTAAATTTTAATATTCATTCTCTTGTTAACATGCATACAAAATTAAATTTTAATATTCATTCTCTTGTTAACATGCATACAAAATTAAAACTGTCTTCCCCCAAAGTTAAATCATTGTTTTGTAATCAGAATGGCAGAGAATAAATTCTTTTAAATCATTTCTGCCGACCGCTGTGGCACAGTTGGTAAGCCGTTCGGTTTCTGTGCGGGCGTCCTGGGTTCGATTCCCAGCAAAGGAGAAATTTATTTAAATTTATTTCTTACGCAAATATTGCTTCTTTAGGCTGGAAACACTGGTTATCTGGAAGAAATTGCCATACGGCAATAAACTAGCCACTTGCGCAGGGTGCAAGGAAATGTTTTTTATTATTATTATTATTATTTCTCACGTAAATATTGCTTCACTGGATAAAAAACACGAATGAGTTGGAATAAATTTTCATTTGACAGTAAAATCGCCACTTACACAGAGTATATGGAAGTGTTTAGAATAAAAAATAAAATCTGTCGCAAAAACTGCACAAATGTGAAGAAATTATATCGCATAACACGCTTTTCGAATGATTTCCGTCATAAATAAACGAATACATGGCCTATATTATTCTTACGTCTCAGTGGGGGTGAAAATTCGCGAAATGAAAATATAAAATTACCTCGCAAGATGTTACGCCTGAGCTATCACGGCTGCAATCCGCATAACATATTCTCGTCTCAGATATTATATCACTTATAAAGTATTCAAGACAAGGCATTTGGATGGCAGTGCTCTGCGCAGATGCAAGGGACAACTTAAACAAACTCCATTCTATATTTATACTACAACACACAAGCGCGGAAGCCATTAAAATATTCCTTTTAGGTAATAGAATTCCAAATAAGATATAGTTTTTTTATTATATGAACACTCCTGATTTCTGCAATCTGTATAGTAATGAACTGTATTGATAAAACATTTTTGCGGTGCCGTTTTTAAAATACCATTACTTGACCTAAGATTACCTTAAGGAATTCTTCAGTAATTCATGAAAGTGTCAATGACCTGATCTCCACGTATGTATGTAATGAATTTGTCCTTCTAACAAGTGGCAGAAATACTTGTCCTATAGGTGAACGAAATCGGCCGTGGCAGAAATTCGAAATCGCGACCACTGGATTACTAACCCAGCGCGCTAACCATTCTGTCATCATCCATTTCAAATTAAATAATTATTTGCCCATAATCTGTAAAATACAATAAATGTTTTGTTTCAAATTTAAGAGTTTTATGATTTTCTCATGGATCCCATCATCAGATCTTGACCAAATTTAAATGGGACCACCTATGAACTTCTATCCCATTTCTAAAGAAACAAAAATCGTTGAAATCAGACAATACGGTGAAGAAATATCGCTGGAACATACATAAACAAATATTTATACTCTACAAAGCGCAAATACGCCCAATTATTGAATATGATAGTCACCTCTGGAGTGGTAGGTACCCCCTAGTACCTACTGAATACCCTCGATGCTGTACAAAGGCATGCTATACGTCTGATTGACGACCCATCATTGATTGATGGATTGCAATCACTAGACCACAGACGCAAGGTCGGTATTCTAAGTTTATTCTATAGATACTCTTTTCTTCTGGGTCACAATCCTAGGATTGGTCTGCACCAAACACTCGATCTTTCCACTTTCCACTGTATCATCCACCAGTCTCTTCATCTCTTTGTAACTGCTACAACGCACGTCACCGATTATCTGGTCTATATAGTTGTTTCTGGGGCGACCTCTACAGTTACCCCCATCAATCATTCCTTCGACGATGGTAAAAAGCAGGCCTGGGTGCCGGATGTTGTGGCCTATCCAAGTTGTTCTCTGTTGGGCAATTTTTTTCATAACTTTCCTTGTCTCTCCAACCCTACTTAGTACCTCGTCATTGCTAATGTGTGAACTTTAGCCATGCGTCTGTAGCACCACATCTCAAACGCCGACAGACGTCCCATTTCGCGTTGGCTGATGGTCCATGTTTCACAGCCATATAGCAGTACACCCCACGGGATACTACTACGGGAGATTCACAATAGAGTCGTTTTACTCAATCACAACACCCATTCACAGTAAACCTTCAAGATACACGAACCATTCGCTTCTCTAACTCTCTTATTAACACATTTCCACCTTCTTACAACCCGGGGTGTTTTAAGATCCGAATAAATTTATATTATTCTTAAGCAGATTGAAAACTCTCCCCAACACTACGTAGTTCACTTCTTCGAAAGAGTAGTGTGGTGTTTTGTACTATCAATTTTTTGTTTTGTTTTAACGTGAAATTTCAAGAGAAATTTGTGTAAAGGTTGTGAAGGAGTGACCTGGTTTTCGCTGCCGAAATATAACAAGAAGTGTGGGTACTGTACCAGCATCACTAATGGTGTTCACAATAATAATTTAATTTATGCGAGAACAGGAAGCGGACAGAAAGTTCACCAGATGAATATCTTCTTCGCATTTCATCATTTATTATTCACAAACTTCACCTGGCAAACAAAAACCACTTGTCCTATCCATTAAGACATGAAATTTTAATACTCTCACTTTTATAAATAAACATACACATAAATGCTTGAGAGAACGGAATCGGTCGAGGCACCTAGGGTGGGGTTCGGATTCCCCAGCACTGGATTGCTAAGGCAGATCGATGCCCGTTCTGCCACTAACCAATCTAATCTATTTTTTATTATTTAATCTTCATTTTTTGTATTTAATCTAACATCTGTGTACCTTATATATTATGTATCCTTTATACAAGGTATACAAATTATTTACACATACCTACTATTGTAAATAATTTGTTGGGACATGCCAGCCGGATGAATGATGACTGTATCCCCAAAAAGGTTCTTAATACCAATCTAGCTAGAGGGCAGAAGAAGTAGAGGTATGCCCAAGCTAAGATGGCTGGACGACACAGAAGAGCGATCGGAATAGCAAACTGGAGGAAAGCGGAGAGGACAGGGACGGCTGGAGAAGGATTCTGGAGGAGGCCAAAGCCCACACAGGGCTGTAACGCCAACGATGATGATGATTGTATAAAAGTAATAACCCCAGAAAGCCTAGTGGGGCGTTACTTACTTAACCTAAATATGTACAAATGTTTGTGTATTAACAATAAATAAATAATAGATAAAAAAAACATAGTTTATAAGTTGACATATTATTATTATATGCTACCTCTCTAGGCATAGCCAGCACCGAGGTGTAATATTATACAGCATATTAAATACATACCATCTCGCCATGTCCCTCACGGGGTTGACAAAGATATTTTTTTTTTATAACAACAGGAACTATGTCAAATATTAATTTATTTAACACGCACATATTTACTTTGTCAGGCGTACTTAATTAATTATTCTCAAGTGACCAAACCATACGAATGTGTTAACTTCAATAATATTAATGACATATTTCTCCATTTTGCATTATTTTCTTGTGTCCTCATTTTTCTTACCCTGTCCTACGTCGTTATATTACAAATTATTCTTAACGATCTCATTTCAACTGCATTTATTCTGCTTTCGTGCGACTTCTGCCATGTCCAGATTTCACTCGCATACGTCAAGGTTGGCACTACGATAGCGTTATGAATGGCAACTTTAGCACAATGAATATCTTTATTAAAATACATGCTGGCTTCATCATATTTCATATGCATATTTTTCATATCGGTACCTACATATTTCAGCAACTTATAAATAAGATATGTATCTCACGGGGGCAAGTCTGGTGCAAGCGGCGAAATCAAAACCTTCACGATAACCCATATCATGGATATAATTATTATATGGAGTTCTACAATATCTTTAGATGTCATAGAACTCCATTATATCCATGATATGGGTAGGTAATCACTAGCGTTTTGATTTTGCTGGTCGAACCAGACTTGCCCCTCTGGACTATTTCAATTTCATTTGTTCCTTTTTTTTAAATAACCAGTATGTTTATAATTCTATACGTGAAGGATTATGTAGGTACTGATAATTTTATTCACATTGAATATTATATCTCGCACTGCAAATATTGCATTCAAATATGTACTATTTGTCCTACTATATGTAGTCTTAAGCAGCCTGAGTGATTAAGACGTGAAATCACTCAGGCTGCCTATGTGCAAATTCAATTTCGGTCCTAGGCACTTTTTATTTCGATATTTCGTTGATAATTTTTGGCAAGTTGGAAACAGCAGATATCAATACATTATAATTTACAATTGTTTTTGGGCATATTTGTCTGACTTCCAGTACCTACACTAATTCGCAAAATTTGAAAATAAGCCAATTCGCTAGGTATAATAGTATATTACCTACTATGGAGAAAAATCCGTAAAAATGACACTGTGATGATTTATACAGCGACGGAAAAAGATGTGTTACGCTCCTTTATAATATCTGCTTACTCTCATTAGAGTCCGATAGATTAAAAGAATATTATGTCTAGCAAAATAATGTAAACTGTTAAACTATTGATCGACTTTGTATACATAGTACCTATATATATATATATTACAATAATGGACTCAGTTATATTGCAAAATACAAGGCAGCCATAAGTTTCATAGACTATTTTTAAATTTGACATTTAGATAACCCAGTCTATAAAGATCAGTGAATCGTGTAACTAACTTTCACTCTTATAAACATATTCACTGATTTTAACCGAATAAGTTGTTATGCCATTCATTTTATTTTGTCACTGAATCGATTAAAACAGAATAAGTCAATATAATTACATTTTCAAGCACACAAGGCCGCAGCAATCTCGGGCTGTCTGAGGGAAACTACATATATGGAAGAACCAAGGGCCTGCCTTGAACAAAATCTTCATACAAAATCTGTATGTACTTCTGAAACCTGCACGAACTTCATTGCTGCACCAAAACCATTTCTAAAAACATGAAGATAAAATATTGTTATTTTTAAGTTGGCAACAGTTGTCATTTTTCTATGGTTGACACTTGAAATTTGATCAGTTTGTAAACTGTACTGCTTATTACTATATCGCTTACAAGCTGCCATTATTTTTCGAAATACTTACTTATCTGTTCTTATCTTACAAAATGGGTCGAAAGTGCTGTATAATAAATTGTGGAAGCACACAGGGTATTGACAAATCAATATCATATCACAAGTAAGTAATTACAATATATTTTTTTCCCCCACACTTAAACTACCTTGATTTATAAGTTTTAAATATGACAATTATAGAATGAAATACTCACATAAAAAATTAAAGTACAGATAATATTAATAGTATTGGCTTGGTTGTTTTTACCAGGAAACACATGAGCACCAATGGCAAAATGAGGATCTACAAAACATGCGTCAGACGTATCCTAACATAAGCCATTGAATCCAGAGATAATACGGTCCGTACCAAACAAATCCTGCGAAACAGCGAAATGAAAATACTGCGATGTATAGCTGGCAAAAGTCTTCGTGATAGAGTCAGAAATACAGGGATCCGAAGAATCTGCGAAGCTGAGGACATCGTAAGATGGGGGCGCTAAAGGAGGAGGTACTGGAACGAACACGTCAGCCGCATGTCCGAAGATAGGATCCCAAAGATAGCCCGAGACAACGTACCGGAGGGGTCTCGACCACGAGGACGTCCACCAAAAAGATGGCGAGATAATTGACAGTCCACATCACAGGAGGCTGAAAATGCAGCATAAAAGAGGCCCTGGGCCTAATGAAAGAACAACAAGAAGAAGAAGAATTAAATTTTTAGGAGACACGTCATGAAAAACCCTTTGAAGATTCATCTAAGAAATATTATTATATGTCTATTATTACTAACATTTTAATTTATTTTTACCGAATATGTTGTTATCACATTCATATTATTATGTAACTGAATAGATTGCAACAGAATTAACTCAATTTTTATGAGACACGAAAATCTTTTGAAGAAATATTTTATTTCCTATTATACAAAAAGTTTTTGGTTATGTTATGAATATTTCGACCGATTCTATTAGATTTTCCTTAATTTGTGAAATCCATCAAAATATCTCAATTAATGAAAAATATTGTTGGGTCGAATCAGCTGTTTTGTTTGATTCTTTCAAACCATGATGGTATGATACTAGTTCCAGCAGATGTCAGCAGCATAGTCTTATTATTTTCAAAATATTTTAAATTCACCAACAATTAAATTCAAAAAGTTGTGTATCCATTTTGTTAATAATTTGTTTGGTTGCACATAATAAGGAATACAGAACTGACATAAGCTTCAACTTTAGGCCAGGAGTTCGAATCCGAAAGTGAGGCAGAACGGGGGTTTCCCAAAAACATTCAATGTTTTGATATAAATGACACATTAATATATCGGATAAAATTTTTGCTCTTCGAAATTTTAATCCCATTGTTATGAGGCTATGGTTGGCTATATACTATAGTATATTTTGAAAATCTTTTCCCCAGTACCCTCAAAAGATACGTCTTTGAAATAAAGAACAGTTTGTATTTACATCTTTATTCTATTGCATGAGTTTTTTGAAATTTGAATTTGCTTAGTACTTTTCTTGTTAAATTAGTTTTGGTAAAACCCTGTTTTATTTTTTTATTGTTAATAAACTACAAGGTCTATGAAATAGATTTTTACTTTAATCGAAAGAGAATATGAAAATCTACCGGATGTGTTTTTTACTATTTTAATTACTATTCTTGCTATTTTTAACAGATTTTTAATTATCTCAATAGAGACGAAGTTGGAATAAAAAAATCCAATGTTTGCGCATATGCAATAATAAAAATATTCCATATTCTTGCTATTTAAAAAAAATCTCTAAATTTTACCTTTTCTTCAAAAAAAAAATATTGTATATCAAATATTAGGTCATATACGATATTTTTAGTGTTCCATTCATTAGAAAGTGATTTAGTGTGCATTTTTGTGTACATTCGTATGTATACCCAGGGTATACAAGGGCCTTTGTATTGAGAAATGTTTTAATTTTCATACGGAAATATTTCGTAAATATTCAAACACCAATATTGATTGCCACCAAATATTGATGGCACAGACACGCGGTGTGAAGCTAGAAATTTAACTTAGGCCATGTCTATAGATTATTGGTCGTTTCAATTTTATCGCATAATCTGTTTCAATATAACACTTTGAGTACAGCACAGGACCTAAATTGGCAAATCGATTTAGTTAAGCTATACATTCATATATACCTATATGTGTATGCTGCGGTTTGTCGTCTAGTCGAAAACTTTCGTCTTTCACCCCAACACCTACATTTCTACGATTCTTCCCTCTTCTTCTTCTTCTTCTCTTACTCCTACCACCCCCTCCACAACTCGGCTCGGTGATTTCCCCAAATTTATAGCTCACACATTTCTCCCAACTAAAATATTATTATTCGTTGCGGCTTAACCCTTACCGCATGTACCTCACCCTGCCAAACATTATACAGAGCGTGTCCACATTATTAGACCCGCTAAAAAATAAATATAGATCTTAAATAAAATATTTGTGGAAATGTCGAATGCATTAAATTGAATCGATTAATAAAGAAACATGAAAGTCAGTGGAACTCACAGAGTAAAGAATATACACGGCTACGTTCACAATGAACGCCGAGTGCACGCTCTAAGCCGTTCATAATGACCGGAAACAGACGCTCGAAAGAGACTCTGTGGCTTTCAGATTGAACATCGAGTGTACGCACCACACGCTCTGACAGTTAAAATTGTCAGGTGAAAAACGCTCTGACGGATATCCTAGGATGTACATCGATTTTTTTAACTTAACCTACAAATTTTTGGTAAAAATAGGTTGGTTAGGTTTGTATGTAGCTATTATTGCGACTGGCGTGAGCCAGTTGCATTATATATTAAATAAAGTAACTAAAATATTAGGAAAAAATAACAAAATTGGTGTGAATACTAGACGAACCATCTGTACATGATGTGTCAAAAACAAAAACTGGTGTGCTATCCCGCTCTGACAGTTATAGTATCTGTTGATTTCTATTTTATCTGAGGAATGACGACTTCTATTTGTTTCTGTGGTATCTATTATGTCAGTTGACATTATTTATGATGACAATATGCATTCACAAAGAGGTTAATTTATAAAAAAACATCATTCAAAAATTTCCAATGAAAGTTCTGAGATAATTATTTTTTCCACTGCTCAATTGTTGTCTTTCGATGAAAATATAACCTCATCTGTAGAGAGGTTATATTTTCATAATGATCTGGAGGGCTACTCATGACACATTCTTAATACGATCTAAGCTTGCCTTAATCTTAAAAATGTATAAATCAGTACTCGATTATAACCTAATTATTTTTAATTTATTGTCCAATAGAGTTGTGGATGCGTGGAACAGTTTGCCACCGGAACTTGTTGTTGCACAAAGTGTTAATGTGTTCAAAAATAGACTTGACAGACTGAACAACTGAATATTGTTGTGAGATCAGACATATCAGCATAGCTGCCTGTCTGATAACATTTAATAATAATAATAATCTTAATCTTTCTCTACAATTAATCATGAAAATTTGTTTAAATCAACGTTTAGTATGAAATTGTCATTTGTATAATTTCACTAACATCCTACGAAATAAAAATACGTTTTAACATTACTTTCATTCATAACATACAATAATCTAAGTTTGATTTTTATATAATATATAAAATTAATAAAAATGTACATAGACCTCTCACACCGTTACATGATATTGTTTGTTTTGTCTCCTACGTTGGTTTTGTGGTGCATACTTCGTTGCATACTTGTAACAATTAATATGATGAGCCCTCTCTCCGACCACGAGCAAACATCAAAGCCAATGTGAGGAAGAAAAGGAGACAAATGATGGTGACACTATGAAATTGTAGTAGTACGGCGCATTTATTCAAAAATCATTATAGTTGGTCCATGGCAATTAAATAATAAAAAAAAAAACACAACAACAACAGAGTACAAAAAACAAAACGATAACAATCCAACTCTCAAACGCAACCGAGCACAAAGAGACGCCGACCAGAAGGTGCAGCCCCAGGGTACAGTGACATCCTTTCTCCAGGCATGTCACTGTCTTCCACGTGGTGGCTGAAAGTCCGGCGGGGCCCACCCTCTGCGTCAGGCTGGCAGGTCCTTCTCGTACTCGGCATAGTTTCCTCTTCTCGGCAAGGCAGTCACCCATGGCTGGCTCCGTGCCACACGGCAACGTTATGAAGGCGCATCTCGACAGAGGTGGCAGGCCAGCTGGGAGCCGCACCGGAGGCGAACCGACGCCCCAGACGACACGGAAAGCCCCTCGTGGTCCAATCTGCGAGCCGCCGCGTTCCCTGCTGCGGTGGCCCAACACTGCGTCCTGCCTTCACGCCTCTGCCCTGTTGATGCCCTCATCTTGGCTCCGTAGCACCGGCAGCGTCCATGCGCGTGACGTGTCCTGTCAAGCAGACCTCCTGCGCCGTCGAAAATATGGCCGCCATCGGGAACACGTGTCGACCGATGACGGCGTCACACCAAACCGTCCGTCCTTCACCAGCGTCGAATGCCAAGAGAGCGCGTGCCATAACGCGTGCTAGCTGCTAGCTGAAAATTTCGGCCCGCAACGAGCGCTAGCTGCTTTCAGAAATGTTGCCGTGGAAAAAAAAATAAAAATCGTTGTTTTTCGGCAATATTTTTTTTCGGGCATAACAAATATTATTTAATTATTATATACCTACATAGGCGTTGAACTGTATCAACTGATTGTAGTGAGCTCAATATTGACTGGTCGGTCAGTATTGGGGTTACCTGCTGGTTTTTAGTGCGGATGCGGATGGCTAATTAATCTTCTTAACTTTTTCTTTCGAATGTTTTAAAGTACTTACATACGTATGTTTTAAAAAAATGCAATTGTTAAATATATTACTTAGTTTAAATTAAATTATTTAAAAGAACCTTCAAAAGGTTTATAACTTGATTCTTATAACATAGCTACTGTAAATGTGTAATGTAAACTGTTCTGTAAATCAATAAAATAAAAAATAAATAAATAAATTAATTAATTTAACCTCGAAGATTGTTAAAGTCTGAAGCTGATCTTAATTTTACTGTTATCAACTTCATGAGTAGCCCTGCTGTAGTGAGTCTAACAATTTGGCAAGCCACTGTGTCTGTATTTAGGGTATTAGGTGCAGGTATTTTTTATTTATTCACCAAATGTGTATATTCACGCGATTTTGTGTACGTTCATTTTATAATATATTGCTTCATTTTTATAAATTAAAACGTTCTCAGATAAATCGCGAGTTTAATATTTAATCTTCAACACTTTAATATGAGCACGATAAATAATAGCGTGGCTAACTTTTGTTATTATAAGAGCTATCGCAGAAATGGGAAGAAATCTGTGATATATTGATGTTGCGCCTTGTATCAGGCAATCTGTATAGCAGTTTACGAGATTGAACGAACAGGTGATTCGGCAATCTTCGTTATAGTTGTCGCCAAATAACTTGAGTTTTTAGCTGAGAAGAGGGGGTCGATTTGCACGTAAACCAACGAAGGAAAAAGACACAAATTTGCGCTTTGCGCAACCGGAAGCTCGTTCAAGATGATTGGCGAAAATCATTGTAAGGATTTGAATATATAGGAATGTCTGGAGTTAGGCCGGGGTCGATTGATAGGGGATTTTATCAATGATAGTGCTCTCACGTTGTGGTTCATTATATAAACTAATTATTTGTACTTCTCTCTGTATACATATATCTAATTACGGTTAATTATAATGAACTGTGTATTTGTTAAACGTGTGTGTTATTTACTATATCTGTGTATTAAAAGTACCAGATATCATACAATCCTATCCACACTCTTTTTTTATTTTCAATCATTCATTCATACCATCACGCCGGGTAATCGAAAATTCAACAGGCAGAATAACACATCGCACAGTTCGGAAATGAGGTTCACCACCCATTCTAAATGTAGTGTCTTTATTGGTGAGACGAGACTGGTGTGTGGGCATATGATGACATGCACACCCGCACTTCTGTCGCTGGTCGCTGAGAAATGCCGTGATGGTATGAATGAAGGATTAATTTTTATTAATATTTTATCGAAATACCATGAAATTCACTCTAACTTGTATCGAATCATATGAAATGTCGTTATTTCGCGAATTGCCGAGACGCATCGTTATCCGATAGATTTTAGTATTGGACTGCGACATGTATATCTAAATATATTTTCAGCAAATGAACATTGTGTATCCGATGGGATTATAGTTGCCAAACAACAACAAAAGAAAAAAAAAGTATTTTTTTCACCGAAGAAAATAAGTGTGTTTATACCGTTGACAATGTGTTGTGTCTAGAGAGAGGTATACTGGAAGGATATAGAGGTAGAAATATAATATAATTGAATAGAATAGATGAAGATTAAGAAGAAATAAAAAGGAAAAAAAAAGTGTTATTTGTTTTTCACACCCTGTATATATTATTACATCAGGGATGGCTAACATTTTGAGTTTATTTTTTTGTTTTGGAATAAAATTATAATAAAAAAATGGTACTTTTTAATTATGTATAGTGGGTCCGGGTTTAAAAAAGAAAATCGATTATCTCCTTAGTTCAGAGTTTCCCAAACTTTTTTTTTCTCGTAGACTACTTTCAAAATTTTACTGGTTTTGGTGGACCCCCTACTGCTACATTTTTACCATAGTCCCAAAACTCGTCAAAAAATGTGAATATTAAATCTTACGATGGAAATTTGCGTCGCGGCTGAGTTCCAACCCTAATTTAGAAGTGGTAAGAATAAAAAAAGTGTATTTTCTTGTGTTGTATTTATTAAAATAGTATAATAGTCAAAAAATCTGAAAATAAAAATCTTTAAGCCATAAAATGTTTTTTTAAAGTCTCAATACAGCCATTTTACACTGAAATACAGCCTGTCGAATAATCGCCAAAAATTGGATTTTTTTTGCTCCCTTAATATTTTTGAGTAACTACATACATAAGTATTTTTTTGGCTTTAACTATTGATAGGTACAGCCAAGCCAACATTTTTGTTGTTTACTATCGATATTAGATAATTTTCGTCGACTCACTCTTATTAACCTCAAAATATATGAAAATGCTTGATCTGTGTTGAGGTATGTTTCCTTTTATTTTTTTAACATTCTTATATAGAATCGCTAATTATTATTCTGTCTTTTCATTCCCTTCCAACCCTTCACTCACTTCCATTCCTATTCAGTCACATCTCTAGAGGATTTTATTGATTAATAATTAATTTATTCAATTATGTGTTTATTTATTTATATACTTATCCATTCATTCATTGATTCATTTATTTATATGTAAATTTTATTTTTACTTAAAATTTTCTTGCGATATCCAAATAGATCATTTTCAAAAAAAAACTGTGCGCGATGTCAAATAAATAACTTCAAATAAATAGAATAAATCTTCTTCTTCTTCTTCCAACGAATCCCTAAAATTTAATCCTAATCCCAAATAGATTATTTTTCGTAAATTCTTGTGTGAGATATTATATAAATAAATCATTTTTTTATTTTAAACCTTCTCGTGAGCGCGTTAACAAATCCACAAATTTTCATTCCATTACCAAACATATATTTTTTCAAAAATAATTGTGTGAGATATCGAATAAATAAATTATAATGCAAAAACCTTCTCCGAAATGAGATGAACAAATTCCCAAAGTTTCATTGCAATCGGACGGATGGTTTGGGAGTCCATCGGCCACATACAAACAAACAAACAAACAAATATACATACATACATCCATTTATATTATATTGGTGTATTATGATTCTTCATGTTTTGCTAATTTTAAATATTCCTACCTATTCACCACGGTGGATCAGAGTCTGTTGGTGACTGACTAATAGCACTTTCTTCTTTCTGGTAAGTACGCACATAAAAAAAAATAAAAATCTCTTTTGATTGTGTTTCTCACATACAGGCTTCGCCTTAGTGGGATCCTTACATATTTAATATTTGTTACATTAATATACCAGTTGTTTATTAACTATTTTTAAGGATTTAAAAGGTAAATAAATGAATTAAGTTAAACGTTGTTTTGTTCACAGAGTGGAAGTTCATAATGAAATAAGTATAATGATACAGTTTTAATCCACGTTATAAAATTTTTATATTTTTTTTGTTCCACGATTTATTTATTGGTCAGCCCTGCACCCATACACAAGGTAAACTTTACTTACAACATGTATATAATACTATATTATATTGTTTGTTATCTGGACATACAGGGTGCTATATTTATTGCAGGTGCTTCGTAGGATCCTGGGCTCCGTGAATGATACTGCTCCTCTGTACTGGAAACATATTTGAAAGTAATTACCATTCGCCACTTGCGCAGGATGCAAGGAAGTGTTTCAAACCTATTTCCTATTTTTAAAAATGGCAAAAAAAAACATTAAAAATATTTCAAACGCATTCAAAATACTGGGCTACATAGGTTCACAATGAACGACGAGTACACTAAGGTCCAAATTATAGAATAATTCTCATGACCGTTCTCCAAATGTGTCATCTCAAGACCATCTTGAGATCATGCTCGAAAATCCGTATTAAAAGTAAAATATGTACGCCGTCTCATTCGAGAAAGCGTACTCGAAAAAAATGTGAATGCAGCTCTATAAATAAGTACTTTTTCTCGTGAATGGCAATAACTTCAGCGTTGTTATGTTGGTAGCAATGAGTTGGAATATCTTTTTATAGATATTTTGACAATTCGTTGTCTTGGTACCTAATCTTCGAAAGTGTAGAGAAATTTATGCATCGTAATATTAATATGATACGTGATTAAATAGTGAAAATGTCAACCATTTTATTCGAAAGAGGAAATGAAATACTTCTTCGTTTATCTGTCATATAGCATATTATGGGAATATGTGTACCAACAGTTAATAGATCCCAGGAAAGGCAGCCATTTCAAAATATGATACAACATGCATAGAATAACAACATGATATTTACTGGATGTACCAGAAATTTTATGAAATCTTACAAAATTTAATTCACCTGATTAGTTTATGAATGATTGTACGTTTATTACTCCCAGAAGGTTCTAAAATAAATCCATTTTAGTACCGCTAACAATGTAAACTTCAAAATAGTAATTAATGCGAAATTCGTCCGTGTCTTTATGCGTCTCTTTTTCGTGTAAAGCGCTGTCTCCTTTTCTCTAGTTGAGACCGTTCTCAAGACAGCGGGATAGCTGTCTCGAAGCAATTTCAACTCTTCTATACATTTCGAGACCGGTTTTGAGATCAAGCTCAGTGACTTTTGTTTCTTTAATACCATTTTGGTAGAGAACGTGTTCTCAAGACCAGTCTCAAGCTGGAGAACGAATCTATAATTCGGGCCTTAGTGACGCTCTATAAGCCGTTCATAATGACCGAAAACAAATGCTCGAAAGACACTCTGTGGCGTTCATATTGAATGTCGAGTGAATGCACCAAACGCTCGGTAAAATTGTCGGATGAAAAACGCTCTGACAGTTTATATCTGTGGAATGATGACTTCTATTTGTTTTTGTGGTATCTAATATGTCAGTTGACATTATTTATGACGACAATATGTATTCACAAAGAGGTTAATTTATAAAAATCATTCAAAAATTTCAAATAAAAGGTCAGAGTTCACTATTTACTCCAATTGTTGTTTTTCGATAAAAATATAACCTAAAAAATGTATGAGAAATGACATTTGACATTTAAAACGCCCGATGCAGCGTTAAGATGTAAACGTCGAAAGCGTTCAGTAAGATTGGTGTGAAAAACGCCATAATCTGCAACTTCAGGTACATTCGACGCCCGAAGTCGAGCGTTGTATCTGAACACAGCCCGTGTTGCCTCTTCTTTCGTGTGACATTTCGAATGATTTCAAGAAAGAGACTAAAAGCCTACTTATACGACATTTCATTCGACATTTTTTTAAGTGAAATAGTCGCATGCGACATAAACCATGCGATATATGAGAATAGACCCTTTTTATCATTTTTTTTATTAGGTTTATCATTTTTGTAAACGCAATTGAGTAATAAACATTAAATAAAATAGCTTTTGCTTTTTAATAAGAAATTTATAAGAAATATATCTGGGTTTCATGTGTTTTCTGTTTTTAAAAATAAATAAAATTTAAATTGGTTAATATTAAGATGAAATAAATTGTATTTTTTTACATCATAATTAAAATATACATATACTTATACATATACATATGTGTAGAGGGGTGATGATGCGTAGTATAATGTTAGGTGTGGTTACATAATATTAACATTTGTCTCAGGACAGGACACGATGTATGTTATGTATGTATTTAGATATATACGGGGTGATTCAGTTTAGGTTCGTATTATAGAATCTCTGTTGTTGATCTCTGTTTCAAACACGGGTGCCTGTCCGTTGTCTATGGCATCACGTTTTGGTGTATTGAGGTATCTAATATCATGGGTTCTCAAAGTGGTCGTAACGCCCCCCGACACGTGCCCCTTCGAAAACTATCATACTATCGATTTGTCGATCGGATGTTGACTATAAAAATGCGGAGATGAATTTTGAATGCGACAGAGCGAAAAAAGAATAATTTGATTCTCTTCCAAAAAAATATATTTTTTTAAATACATTTTTATCGAATAATTATTAATAATTAGTTCATAACTAAGAGACCGAGATCCAGCAATAGCCAGAATTACGTCATAGTATAAAGGCTGATTTTTTTCTGTAAAAGGATACCACAGAAGGTTACAACGATTGCATAATATGAACCCTGAGTAGTGGTTTCGCAGATAACAACCTTCAAACTGTTGAAAATTGCTTTTTTAACACATCATATATATGGTATGAAGCGTTATAGTAGCAAGCGTAGTTTTTTTTACGACTACTAGAAATCACGTTTTCCATTTACAGGTTAGTAGAAGCTCCCGACAGACACCTTTGAAGTTCAATCATTCAAATTTTTACAACGCCTGTTTATTGGTAATGTGTATAGCACACACGAAAAAGACAATTTTTAACAGACTTCCAAAAAGGAGGAAGTAATGAATTCAACGTCATATTTTCAAATATTCCCTTTTCATTAAAAAGGTAGTATCTTCTTATTGGTCCCATTACAATTTGGTTAAGATATGATGATGGGATCCATGAGAAAATCATCAAACTCTTCAATTTTCACTTCAGCGATAGTCATTCTTTATCACACTATCCGATTTTAATTATTTCTTTTTTAATAGGAATGGAGTGCTTCAGAGACGATCACACATATAAATTTAATCGAGTTCTGATGATGGAACTCATGAGGAAAAATATCAAACTCTTCAATTTGCAAAGTCGTCTGCAATTAATAATAATTCTTTACCAGGTCGTCCGAATTCGATGATTCTTTTATCATTAGAAAGGGATTATTTCTGGGATGGATCCCTCTGAACTGAGCCAAGAAATTTGATAATGGGAGTCACGATAAACCATGAAACTCATGATTTATCATAATCAATTTGCGAAGGATTCGCGTTTTATTGTATAGGTGAATTGTATTAAAGATACTTTTATAATTATTTATTAGTACTTTATAAATACATATGTACCTACCATCACCCCATTCCGATGTGACGGGTTTTTTTATATAAAAGATTATTTATTTATTTATTTACTTTTTATAACACCATATTTATAATGACAACAACTGCTGTATATTACTGCTGCCTAACTGGGAAATCCTATTCTAGGGCTAGCAGTTTACAATTTTTAGTGACAATTGTATGCAATTATGAACCAGGTGATTGTTCCCGTTCCACACTAAATATGTACACAATCTCAATATTCTGCACTCACAATCATTACCTCAACAAACATAAGGGCTCACACAAAATAGATTAACCAGGTCCTAATGTCCGCCATAGTACATACATACATACATACCATCACGCTATGTCCCTTACGGGGTAAGCAGAGAGAACCGAGCGCCATACTCCTCTATTTTTGCATACATTCTTAGCTTCCTTTACATCCATGCATCGTCTCATACATGCTCGTCGATTGTTAAAACTTTTTATGTTTCCTTCTTTCAAAATATCATTCACATGGTCATGCCATCTGCTATTCACTCCATCTCTTGCACCCATGTATATTTTTTGGTCAGTCGTTCATCGTTCATTCTTTCTATATGTCCAAACCACCTTAAAGCATTCAATTTCATTTTACATATAATATCCTTCTTTATCTTGCATTCCCTCCTTATGTCCTCATTTTTTATTCTATCATATATCGTTCTATTACATACTCTTCTTAGCGATCTTCATAGTACCTGTCATAAATCCAATCTCTGACGCAATTTTTATTTCAGAACCATAGAAAGAGACTAGTCAACCATGTTGGTGTAATTAATATGAATCACATGATCAATTATTTTTATGTGTTACTCAAAGAGCATCGCAAACACAATACGACATATATACGACATTAATAATTTTAATTTTGAATTATTTAAATAGTTATTGTTGAATACTAAGTATTTATGTTAGTTCTGTCCGCCCATAATTTATGATGTATTTTTTTAACATTCATTTTGAATATTTTTTGTGATGTTATTTCTTTAAGAGATTATTAAACTATAAATGTGTCTGTCCAGTATCTTATGACTGGTTATGGTATCTAATAAAACTATAGCTACTATTTCTTCTCTTTTGTTAAGTGGACCTGTAACTCTGTAATACGTAAAACTATGCCACCTGAGATGAAGAAGTCCAACTATCCTTCCATTTCTTGAATAGTCAGTGGTGGTAGACGGCGACCAGACGGTATTTCATTTGCTGCTATATACGCAAGTCTCTCCATGGTCCATCCAATGTCTTCTTCTGGATATACTTCACCGAATGATGCATCTATTCAACATGTTTTATTATTTCCACGTAGCGAACACGATCACGAAGTGTTTTTCCAACGGAGAGTACTATTTCTACCAATTGAATTCTACAATATATACATATACAACACCAAATATGTTTGAGAACAACTGTGTTTTACGGTCACATGTGTCAGTTATTTATAACAAAAATAAACCCAATGTTTTTGGTACAAACAATAAATATGTATACCGTATTTCTGTTATATATACCAATTCTTCCTATGATAATTCATTTATTTTTTTAGATTTAAGACGGTTTTAGGTTGTTGTTGACAATAACTTATTTTTTTATGTTTCCAATGTTTTTGTTTTGACTTCAACGGGAGTCGGTAAAATTTTATTGAACGGAAAGTAATTTTTTTGCGGTAAAATTATAAAAACGAGTGGGCTGTAGCCATTAATAAACTCCTCACTACCAAGTCATTCCACCAAAGTATTCAAACAAATTTTGTATGGAAAATATTCAGCATTTCAATTTAATGAGTTTATTAAATTATTTTCGATTTATATATTTTATTATGAAAACTTGATAATTCTATAATGCCATTTTATGAAAGTGATGTGCCTTTTTACCAATTTGAAAATAATAATATCAAATTTTAAGTTTACTTAGCATGGGGTCACTTTGGAATATTTGACAGAAAGCACCGATCAGATATCCGTCAAAATCTAATGGGGTCAAGGCGAGTATTAGATATTATACAAATATACAAATTTAAAAAGAATCAAATGATTATTTTAGTATATAATCGATAAAGTAGAATAAACACGATGAGCACATATTACACAGCACACACATACGGATGAAACTTTCAGATCACAATATGCAATTTAAAAATAACCTTGAAAATCGCGAATGCATAACTTGAATAACTTCCCATTATATTATATTCTTAGGATAGTGAGGAAGATTTGTTGAATGGAATTCTATAGTCTTAAAATTTCCCAATGTCTCGTCTCAGTGATTATTTTATTGATTGATTGATATTCACACTATTTCTAGGTATTTACAACATTTATAGATATTCACACCATTAATATGTAAACATGTATTCACTACATTAATATGTAAACATGTATTCACTACATTTATATGTATATATGCATTCACACCATTTCTAGGTATTTATAACATTTATAGATATTCACACCATTAATATGTAAACATGTATTCACTACATTAATATGTAAACATGTATTCACTACATTTATATGTATATATGCATTCACACCATTTCTAGGTATTTATAACATTTATAGATATTCACACCATTAATATGTAAACTTGTATTCACTACATTAATATGTAAACATGTATTCACTACATTTATATGTATATATGCATTCACACCATTTCTAGGTATTTATAACATTTATAGATATTCACACCATTAATATGTAAACATGTATTCACTACATTAATATGTAAACATGTATTCACTACATTTATATGTATATATGCATTCACACCATTTCTAGGTATTTATAACATTTATAGATATTCACACCATTAATATGTAAACATGTATTCACTACATTAATATGTAAACATGTATTCACTACATTAATATGTAAACATGTATTCACTACATTTATATGTATATATGCATACACACCATTTCTAGGTATTAATAACATTTATAGATATTCACACCATTAATATGTAAACATGTATTCACTACATTAATATGTAAACATGTATTCACTACATTTATATGTATATATGCATTCACACCATTTCTAGGTATTTATAACATTTATAGATATTCACACCATTAATATGTAAACATGTATTCACTACATTAATATGTAAACATGTATTCACTACATTTATATGTATATATGCATTCACACCATTTCTAGGTATTTATAACATTTATAGATATTCAATACATTTATAGATATTCACACCATCAATAGATATTCACACAATTTATAGATATTCAAACCATTATATTCAAACCGATATTCACACCATTATTTTTACCTTGTGTCATAAAAGCTGTGTCGTATGTAATAATCAGGTTAAAAATGTGTTGTATGTAATAATCAGGTTTCTACCAAGTGCATAAATAGTCATAAATGTTTTTATTTAGCGTGATATGGAGCCACTTATAGTGGTGTCCAAACAACCCTCCATGAGCAAGGGGGAGGCCTATATCCAACGATGGATTGAAAACGGCTGAGGAAGAAGAAGAAGAAGAAGAAAGAAGTTTTTATTTTTTGTGATTTTTTGCATAAAATAATCCTGTATTAGGATTAAGTAAATTCAATAACAAGTCATGGTCTGTCTTAGTTTGAGATTAGACTGGTATGTGTATGGATGCACGCATGTGTCCTGTTTCTTTTTATAAAGTAGGTAATGCACACCCTCACAAATGTCGCTGAATACTCTATAATGTGGGATATACCGTGATGGTATAAAATAAATTTAATACACAATAGTACAATCAATTTATATAATTAAATAATATTTCAGATTTTTTCATCTGTTGTATTCTCTGAAATCCTTGTAAAAATTGTGTATTCACATAATGTAGGAGGTTGTGTAATACAAAAAGCTTGCTACTTTATCTCAAGATCTTCCTTCGTAATTCACCCGTAGAACTCTATTTCTCTTTCTCAAGGACAAAGTATGTACAATGTACATATGTATATTTTGCAAATAAAAAAAAAACACTCATTCTGTGATAGATCCACTCCCATAAAGGCGGGATTTCGTTTGTGTAAAATGTTTAGACGAGAGACGCCTTTCATATGCAATGTGTATAGCAGGAAGATAATAAAAAAAAAACTAAATTTGTAAACAACGCGGGCAACTGTGGCGAATAAGGAATATGTAGAGCTTGACAAGTAAGAGAACACGGTCGACAGTTTATTACTGGACAGATTTTATATTGGTTCATTCAAAACCAGTGTGTATCCCTATACTAAAATTGGTTTGTGCGCAGGCGACGTCTTCTTCATTATTTGGCTTGGCAAGTTCTACACTATGCTAACTGAATCGAAAAGTGTACATCAACGATGGTATGGATATTCAAAAACGTACATAGATTTATTTTTTTGGCAAATTAAGGCACCTACAGGGCTTACGATCTGTCGTTGTTAACGTGATCACATGAAACAATGTTCACCAATTATGCCTTTTTATTGACAAACTTTTTAACATCTCAATAGAGACGAAGTTGGGGTATTATAGAAGAACCAGGAACTCGAGGCACCTACAGGGCTTATGACCTGTCATCGGCTGGTTTACGTGACCACTTTATGCGCTTGCGCAACGTTCACCAATTATGCCTTCTTATTGAGTTCCCTTATCAATGTATTTTTTTTAAGTTCTATATATTTGAATAATGTGTAACAATTCACCTGAAAATAAGGAATTATACTATTGCCATCTATGAAGTAACGAAGAAACCCTTTTGTAACGCCATCTATTGAGAAATTAGTTTATTTGTAAACGATGAAAGCAACAGTCCTTATAAATGTGGTGACGGTGTCTCGCACAGATGTCACCCCTGAACTGCGCCAGAAATATTATTTCATTTTTGGCTTGTTTACCTACTTGTACCAATATGTATGTAAATTGAATATTTTTTACGTAAACCAGCCGATGACCGGTCGTAAGCCCTGTAGGTGCCTTGAGTTCCTGGTTCTTCTATAATATCCCAACTTCGTCTCTATTGAGATGTTAAAAAGTTTGTCAATAAAAATAATAAAAACATAGATTAATAATTATTCCACCAAATCGGATGGATTTATAAGAGTGCAACGGCCACATACATACATACATTCATACATCCATTTTTATACATTTAGATATAATGATTTACTTCTATTGATGTTTTTACTCATAAAATAATGTCAATGTATAATTCCCGTCGTTTTTTGTCGGCCTTTGTGGCTCAGATGGTTGGGTGTCCGACTCTTGGTCCCGGGTTCGATTCCCGGTGGGGACATTTTTTAATTGTATTTTCAGTCTCGATAAACATTACAAGTCTCCAGAATGTGGCAACACTTTATACAAATATAATTTTTGTTAATATATGTAGTAGGTTATCGAAAATAGATACAAGTGGCAAAATAACATCATACAAAGTAAAGCAATGAGTTTCACCACCCATTTTTAATGAAGTACCTTTTTTAGCTCGACAAAATTGGTCTATGGGGATGATGTTAGTTGCTCGAGAAGCAATGTAAAATAAAATAAATTAAAAAACATATTTTTTTTGGTTTTAGAACATGTCGTTGTATTATCATCTCCAATTACCAAAATTAATTCCTTTAAATTCAAATTTCAAAAGATATTTTTGTAGTTGATAATTCCAGGTAGATACCACAATATGATTTTTTTTGTGTTGTCATCCCCATAATATAATCTTATATGTAACAACAATACAATGTCTTGGTGTTTTAATAAGTAGGTACCTACCTTCGTGAAGGAATTTCTGTTATATGACTGTACAGTATATAGTTCCTATATGTATGTACTTGGGTTACACCGCTTGTGTTTTAATCCTATTAGTGAAGACGATGTAAGCCGTTGTATATACTAGGTGTTCAGAGCTTACCACTCAACTGTAAGAGGTACATCCCAAGGCCGTAGTTAATTTTGAACCGTTATACAACATGAATAAAAACAATAATAAATATATCTTCAAAAGATTACCTACTTGTGCGATTGTGTTACGTTTATAAAAACCATTTTAATTAACACGAATGACCGCTTCTTTGTCAAGAAGGATAAAAAGTATCTCTGTTTTAATACGCAAAGCTAGGTGCAAGGTATATGAATTAATGAGGCTACAATAATCAATAATAATTTACAGAAAGTGGCAACTTGTTATTGGGTGCATGTTAAATTAGTATTTGACATAGAACCTGTTATACTCGCGTCACCGTGTGAGGACCTTTTTGACGTTTGGTCGTTTCATGAAGTTCCATAATTATTGACGGGGGGGGAACAAATACCGTAGGTACCTTAATGTACATAGCATTAATGAAGTACCGCATTTGATCGCCTACACTTAGCTGTCAATAATTACGAAACTTTATGAGAACCCAGCTGTCATACATCATGGGCGCATTGTACGATGACAAGAGTAAAGTAGGTTGTAGACCAAAAGCTAAACTACGCTAAATCTAATCTATAGGGGTACGAATGTTGGGAGAAAGCTGTATTATTTAATTATGAATATGAATATCAGAAAGGTTGCGAGTTTAAGTTATGTGTTCAAATCATCTCCCAATACACACACCACTATTTTAGATATTGCAAATTAATATAATCAGTCATTTAATTAGAATAGAAATAATAGAGTGATGAAGGGCTTCATAATAAAAGAGTACTTACGAAATCTACATTTATTTTCAGTTCAAACAATTTATAATTATTACACTCAATGTTCCGCGATACTGAGGTCGGGATTAATTTAGTATATTTCTTGTACACGATGCACACTGTGCATGTACGGCCAGTTGACGAGCGAATGATTGGCCGGCGTTGGTTATTCGCTTTAGAAGGTGATGTCCTTCGGTCGTCCTCGACAATCTCCGTGAGAAGCAATGTTCCCCGACGAACGACATCTTCCGTGGAGTGATCATTTCACCGCCACAAATCTATGCGATCTAAGCTAAGTCAGCCAAAGCTAAGGTATTTATGTTGGGTGTACACCGAAAACTATGCGAAGGCTAAGTCACTGTTGTGCAGTCTGTATTATTTTACGTAGCCTGATGAACGGGTTGCTAGGTGGATACAATGATTGATGACGAACGT
The DNA here is from genome assembly GCA_963576475.1 of Molanna angustata. Classification (NCBI taxonomy): domain Eukaryota; kingdom Metazoa; phylum Arthropoda; class Insecta; order Trichoptera; family Molannidae; genus Molanna; species Molanna angustata. Next base: position 1,419,134 of record OY754979.1, read on the forward strand.
TCTGATAATGAATTCATTTGATATTTTTTTGACAAACGTTTTAACATCTCAATCGAGACAAGTTGAAATATTATAGAAAAACCAGGAACTCAAGCCACTCAAGGCACCAATAGGGCTTTACGTTTACCTAGGTTTTAGTATGACCGTCGTGGTTACCAGTATAACTATAAGTTAACAATCAGGTTACGTGAACCTGTCGGCGGTCACTCTATAGGTATTGGAGGTTAGGCTGTGTCGGTCTATTAAGGCATAAGGTATCTTACCTGTAAGTCTATCCCCAACGCAGATATTTGTAATACTGTGTAGGTATTTACCTGCACCGGCGATTTGGGCCTAGGTTGCGGCTCTAAGGGCCTAGGCAGTAAAGGCGGGGGTGGGCGGCCGACGCTGTTGCGCCCTCGTCAATTCTGTACTTAGAGAAGAGCAGGACGAACGCCTTTAGTCTCGCTCGGCAGTGACTCGTCAACTGTGGCGAATGTTGTTGTGTGGTTCGGGCACACCGCCGGCGCAGACGTCGGGTCAGACATCCTGTGTTGACAACTAGACGTCATATCTGACAGGTGATGATTGCGTCGGATGCCCCCGGTGTTAGCCCGCGGAACCTTCGGACGCCAACACGAGGACCGATGCGTCGGGATATAAGCCTAGGTTGCGACTCTAAGGGCCCAGGCAGTAAAGGCGGGGGTGGGCGGCCGACGCTGTTGTGCCCTCGTCATTCTATACTTAGAGAAGAGCAGGACGGACGCCTCTAGTCTCGCTCGGCAGTTACTCGTCAACTGTGGCGAATGTTGTTGTGTGGTTCGGGCACACCGCCGGCGCAGACGTCGGGTCAGACATCCTGTGTTGACAACTAGACGTCAAATCTGACAGGTGATGATTGCGTCGGATGCCCCCGGTGTTAGCCCGCGGAACCTTCGGACGCCAACACGAGGACCGAGGGGTCGGGGTACAAGCCCCTCCGACTTGAAACGGAGTGTTCTTAGCGGCCGATTTCGAGACCAATCGGAGGCCCTGACGTGTGTGGTTGGATTCTCGGGGGCAGTGGTTGAACCCGATGGATGGTGGATATTTTGTGTTTGTCCGATGTTGCGGCTGCGTCCGGTGGTGAACAGGGCCAATGAGCTCTATAGCGTCGCCGGCGTGGAAGTGGATCGCGATCTCCCTCGATGCACCGGCGATTATTCGCTAATTAGGCCAAAACCAATCTGAGATTTAATAGCGGAGCACGGATACACCAAGCACAGTACTATGTACAAATGAATACATAAAATACAGTGAATACAGTAATAAACACAGGTAATAATGAAACAGAGATAATGAGGATTACTTACATACGTTTATTGACCATGAATGACTCTAATATAGGTAAACTCAAATAAATATTCTATTTAATACTGATAATTAAAATACACTAGGTATATCGATAAATTTCGCGAGATGAGAACTAGAAGTTCGCAAGAGCAGCGCGTCCGCGGTACAAGATGGCTGGTTGAATCGAATAATCAAATGTGTTTTTGTATGGGCTTATATAGGGCTGGCGCGTCTGAGTCTAGAATATTCGATTACGCTAGCGGCACGACACGTGCGGCGCTACAGTACCCCTTTACCAGTCGATTCGACGAAATCCTTGTTTCCTCCATAGTGATACATATATATCATTCTACAACTTATAGTGGAGAGAAAGTAAAAGGGAAGACGGGGTATGAGCGTATAACAAAATTGTGGCTTAAAAATCACAGGCAGTAGTTCTGGATTCCAGATGAGGCTGGCTCAAGATCGTAATGAGTTTGTTGTGACGGTTGCCAACCTCCATTAGGAGCGGCAAAATAAGAAAAAGATACCAAAAAGAGGGGTCAAACGTTACGACAGCCGCAAAAATGGTCTGGTTTGTGTTAATTTTGAAATAAAATAAAACGAGACAAAATAATGTAGCCAGTACGAAGCCGGAAGAATAATGTAAGAAGGATTGATAATGGGACATAATAATATATATGTATTATATTTTAGTCTATGGCATCCCGCTGTTGTCTGCGCAATTTTAATCACAGCTCGTCGCCATTTTGAGACTCCAGACACTATAAAATGAACGCTCTAGAAATAAATATTATAAATAGAAACCAACAACACACTGTGGATGACTAGTTGGTAGGAATTATTACTATGTTTTATTTTGTCTATGGATAAGAATTCCATCTTAGGATAGACAATACAATAAATTAACTGATTCACATTCACGATTGATATAGTTTCAGGTTATCAGTTGATAAACTGAAACGATCATGCTGCGATGGAAATAATTCTTTACAGAACTTAAATGATTAAATTGATTTGTGTATAACCCTAAATAAGCAAACCGATTTTAAATAATAATGTGACCTATGATGATGATATGGTTATTTGTAATAGACATTTTTAATGAGGTCTTTATTGATATTTTAAATGAGATCTTTAATAAAATAAATTAATAAAATCTTTATGGACATTTTTAATGAGATCTTTATGGAAATTTTTAATGAGATATTGGAAATCACTAAATAGATTAAGAACGGGCGTCGGCAGATCGAAAGATAACCTAAGGAGATGGGGAATCATATCAGACGACGACTGCCTCTCGTGTGAATGCGGCCTGCCGCAGACCACTGGCCACCTATGAGATTGCCTTGCCTACCCTGCTACCTGCTCACTCGAGAACCTACTGCGCTGTAGTGGCGCAGCAGCTGTCGTTGCCAAGTATTGGTCGAGAACTGTTTGATTGCTGCTGACACGAAGAAGAAGAATGAGATCTTCATGGACATTTTTAATGATATCTTTATGGAAAATTTTAATGAGATCTTTATACAATATTCAAATTCACATAAATATTCTTAGGTTATTTGTGAACTTTATAATCAAGATACATTTAAGAAATGATTTATTGGTGTTATTTGTAGGAAAAATTGTAGGAAATTATAAGTATGTAATTTTGCGTTTTTTATATATTATTATTCGATTGTTTATATAATATGACTTAAATTACTATCAACTGAAAAATATATAAATTTAGAGACAGACATAATTTATATTTTAAGGCTTGTTGTCGAATTAAAAACACAACATATTTATCATTAAAATACGAGTTTGTTCTTAGATGTTACGATAAGTGTTTTTTTTATATATTAATCTAATAAATTATATAATATTTGCATTGATAAGTAAGTGTGTAGGTACCTTTTAATGTCTTTATCTACCCATAACTCAGAGAATGGTGTTTTTTCGTTAAAAATGCGGGCTAACTGCTCTGCCACCACCCATCTAAATGTTGATCTTAAATAATAATATTCTGATTTCTGTGACTATATAAATATGATGGATCTCCATGAAACATAACCTCAATAAGCCAAATAAGTAAATAAAATGTAAAATCACCCTTGCAAAGTTTAAAAATCGATCTAAAAACGATATAAATAACGCCTGATATTATGCAACATGTATAGCAGTCACAATTCATGTTCAGAAATAGAAAATTGTTCAATTATATCTAAATATCAAATGAAGCAAGCTGGAAACGTGCATTTGTCATCAGTAATACACGAATTCCGAATGTTTCAAAGTTCTAACTGGTCGGAATGTCAGTTAAAAATCGATTAAATTACAGTACAGAAATTGAGTCAAAGAAAAGGGTGTAAAAATAATAACTATAATTCCGTATGACGCGCAATTCCGTCATTTCCGTTATATCATAGATATTTCCGTTAATTTATTCAAAGACTGTTTCTATTTTTCTTGCCAATCGAGTATTTTTATCTTATCTATGGATTGAACCCACTCATATTTCTTTATTAATAAACTATGTAGGTAGGTACTATAGACACCAAAGTTTGGTTATGGGCTTTCATCTTATTTAATTTATCAACTTATTGTTTTCTTCGTTTACAAAGAAACACTTCAACAATATATTATCAAATCTGTTAAGATAGATTGATGATGGTAGTGATTAGACATTATTTTCTATAACAAACTTTGGTAACTTAAATAATTTCTCGTTGTTTTGTTTCAAGGACAATATAGATGTGATATGGTGGCGCGATAAAAGAGGCCGTTTCCCGCGTAATATTTCATAAAGCAAAGAAAAAGTACATTTCATCTGTCTGCAACACTCACAGATTAATCAGACCGCGGTAGATGGGGAAGTGTAAAGTCTGTGAAAAGCACAGAACTGACATAAACTTCAACTTTAGGCCAGGATACTGGTACATAAAAAGAGGGGGAACGGAACACATTCAATGTTGAAATATAAATCGGATATTTTATTATTATATTTTTATTTGTTGGTAAATTCACAGAATATATTACATAACATTGTGCACTTAATCCTTTAAATATAAATGTATTCCAATCACCAATAAATTTACGCGTGAAATATTTACATACCCATTTTATGCATCCTACAAAAAGTATTAACAAATAAAATAAACAAATCTAAAGTGATAAAGGTAATACCTAACAACAAATGAAGTAAACAATAAAGTAAGCGAGATGTGAAATAAATAACAAATCATAATAAATTAAATAATAATGATAAATTGAATAATTAAGATGCACATCTTTCAAAACTTTTGTACAAGAATTTTATAATCATGTTACATACGATATAAAAACAATATTAAGTTACGGTGTAGTTAATATTCAGGTAATACGATCATGGCCTGCGCTAAGATATGGTTTGTATTTTGTGTAAAACACGTCTTCTTCTTCTTCAGCCTGTTTTTTTTCATTCTTGGACATAGGCCCCTTGATCCTCCACAACTCCCTGTCTTGGGCACACTGCATCCATCTCCCTCCGGCACATTTCTTGATGTCATCAGACCACCTTGCCTGGGGTCTGCCGACGCCTCTTCGGCTTGTTTACGGTCGCCATTCCACGATCTTTTTGGTCCATCGTGAATCCTGGAATCTGACAATATGCCCAGCCCAGCTCCACTTAAGGCCAGCGACCCTTTCCGCTACATCGGCTACTTTGGTTATTTGTCTTATCATGACATTCTAAATTCTGTCCCTTATTGAAATATCCAGCAACTTTCTCTACATAGCTCTCTGTGTCACTAACAGCTTGTGCATTATTCGTTTTGTTAGGACCGATGTTTCCATTCCATAAGTAAGTACTGGGAGAATACATGCATCAAATAGCTTCTTCTTCAAATAATGGGAGTATTTACGGGATTTCAGAATGTATGATAATTTTCCAAAAGCTGCCCATGCAAGGCCAGGTCTTCTCTCTATTTCTCTAAAACACGTCAATATCATTAAATGTTTTATTGTATGTTGATAGTGTACTGTTTCAAATATAGTGTTTAAACGTATGTTGTGTTCATTTTTTTTGTATGAAATGTGTTTGTTGGGCGGATGAATCGCGATGGAACGTGTCAGGCGATGTATGAAAGAATCTTATGTGAGTTTATTTTACTTTATTTAATTTAATTTAATTTTATTTTATTTTATTTTATTTTATTTTATTTTATTTTATTTTATTTTATTTTATTTTATTTTATTTTATTTTATTTTATTTTATTTTATTTTATTTTATTTTATTTTATTTTATTTTATTTTATTTTATTTTATTTTATTTTATTTTATTTTATTTTATTTTATTTTATTTTATTTTATTTTATTTTATTTCATTTTATTTCATTTTATTTTTTCTTCTTCAATGGCGCTACAGCCCATATCGAGCCTTGGCCTCCGTCAGTCTTCGCCTCCAGCTTCTCCTATCTTCTGCAGCAACTTTCCAACTGCCCGGCACTTGCAGTAGTTGGGAAGCATCCCTTCCAACTTCGTCCTCCCATCGCAGCCGCGGTCTTCCAACCTTTCGTCTTCCACCTGGATGTCCACACAGAACTTTCTTTGGTATTCGCTGTGGTGGCATTCTCTGTACATGTCCGGCCCATCTCAATCTGCTCAATCTGACATGCACAGAGAGCCTGGAAGTTTTGTAGATAGCATACAGCTCATTATTGTATCTAATCCTCCAGGCGTCACCATCAGGCACAGGTCCTAGGATTCTTCGAAGCACTCGTCTCTCAAACGTGTCCAGTATTTCAGCAGATTTGGCTGTAAGTGTCCATGCTTCTCATCCATATGTTACAACTGTTCTAATAATGGTTTTATACAGCGTGATTTTCGTTTTTCTATGGACACTTCTTGATTTGAACACCGGTAGAAGAGAGAAGAATGCTCCGTTACCTGTTGTTATTCTGTTTTTTTATTTCTGTTGTGTCCTCATTATCTTTGTTGATTGTGGAACCCAGGTATTTGAAGTCTTCAACAGTTTCAAAGTCATAAATTGTCTTTCAAATGTATTGTGTTTCCTTGCCAACGGTTTGCGCTTCTGGTCTGTTTCATTACTTTTGTTTTATTTTTATTGATCTGCAGACCTACTTCTGCTGCTGCCGTTTCAAGTGGCTCAAAGACTTCTCGAATAGCTGCGAGGGATCTGCCCATAATATTAAGGTCATCCGCATAACCCACTATTTGGCTACTCTTATAGTGTATAGTGGAGCTTGTGTCTACGGATGTTTTCCTAATGACATACTCTAGGGCTAGATTGAAGAGTGTGGGTGCCAAGCCATCGCCCTGCTTAAGACCTTGAGATACTAAGAACCCCTCAGTCATCTCACCCTCTATCTTGACTTTGCATTTCGTACAACTCATTGTTGTATTCACTAATCTTACAAGCTTCGTTGGAATTTTAAAAGCAAGTAATATTTCGTAGAGCTTTAAATAGCTGGTATACGTCAACGTCGAACTCCCAGCATTTTGACAGTATCTGTCTCACTGTGAACAGTTGATCAGTAGTTGCTCTGTTTCTTCTGAACCCAGCTTGGTATTCCCCTATGATAGTTTCTGAATAGTGTTCTATCTTTTCTTTTAATATGATTGTTAGTACTTTATATGCAGTGCTTAATAGTGAGATGCCTCTATAATTTTCACATTTGAGTTTGTCTCCTTTTTTGTGTATTGGACATATGATGCTCAGCTGCCACTCTTCAGGGATTTCTTCTATACGCCAAATTTTAGTTATTAGCTGATGAAGTAACCTATGTAGGTGTTCACTGCCATGCTTTATCAGTTCAGATGCGATATTATCCACCCCGGGTGTCTTATTATTTTTGAGCTTCTTTATTGCTAGCTTTGTTTCTGTCAGGGTTGGTGGATTCACCTCCTGATCTTCCTCTGGTGGTATAATTGCTGTTGGCTGGTTTCCTGTGTTTGCGTGTGGGTTGAGTAGCTGCTGAAAATAATCCTTCCATCTGTCCTTTATCTTGTTAGCATCCGCTATGATGTCACCATTTGTATCTCGGCATAGAGTAGTATTCGGCTTAAATCCTTTCTTAAAAATGTTGACTCCTCTATATGCTTCATTTTATTTTATTTTATTTTATTTTATTTTATTTTATTTTATTTTATTTTATTTAATTTTATTTTATTTTATTTTATTTTATTTTATTTTATTTTATTTTATTTTATTTTATTTTATTTTATTTTATTTTATTTTATTTTATTTATTTTATTTTATTTTATTTTATTTTATTTTATTTTATTTTATTTTATTTTATTTTATTTTATTTTATTTTATTTTATTTTATTTTATTATTTTATTTTATTTTATTTTATTTTATTTTATTTTATTTTATTTTATTTTATTTTATTTTATTTTATTTTATTTTATTTTATTTTATTTTATTTTATTTTATTTTATTTTATTTTATTTTATTTTATTTTATTTTATTTTATTTTATTTTATTTTATTTTATTTTATTTTATTTTATTTTATTTTATTTTATTTTATTTTATTTTATTTTATTTTATTTTATTTTATTTTATTTTATTTTATTTTATTTTATTTTATTTTATTTTATTTTATTTTATTTTATTTTATTTTATTTTATTTTATTTTATTTTATTTTATTTTATTTTATTTTATTTTATTTTATTTTATTTTATTTTATTTTATTTTATTTTATTTTATTTTATTTTATTTTATTTTATTTTATTTTATTTTATTTTATTTTATTTTATTTTATTTTATTTTATTTTATTTTATTTTATTTTATTTTATTTTATTTTATTTTATTTTATTTTATTATATTTTATTTTATTTTATTTTATTTTATTTTATTTTATTTTATTTTATTTTATTTTATTTTATTTTATTTTATTTTATTTTATTTTATTTTATTTTATTTTATTTTATTTTATTTTATTTTATTTTATTTTATTTTATTTTATTTTATACAAAGTATACAAACAATAACTGGACAAAATATACAGGTGATACAAATATAAAAAAAAAAATAGCATGCCCAGCATCACTTACATGTATACATTATTACCATTTATATATTTTACTGTGTAATAATAATAACAATAATAATAAACACTTCCTTGCACCATGCGCAAGTGGCGTGTTTATTGCCATATTGCAATTTCTTCCAGATAACCAGTGTATCCAGACCAAAGAAGCAATATTAACGTCAAAAATTAATTATAATACATTTCTCCTCTGCTGGGGATCGAACCCAGGACGCCTGCACAGAAACCAAACGGCTAATATGTTATGAAGCAATGACATATCGGAGATAATTCTACTTTTCTCAAAACTTTCCATTTTAAACAGGTGTAGTGAGTCAGCGTAGCTAGTGGGATATGTTCGCAATTGATAATTGAGGTATTTTGTGAACTTCCGTTGAATCCTTTGGTACGGTTGCTGTGTATTAAGAAATCTGGAGACCATATAGAGGAAGTAAATTCCAAGACAATACGTACGAATGATAATGGTAGCTTGGAGACCGCGAATGACAACCAGAGGTATTGGGAGACCGCCAATTAGATGGAGGTATGACATCAGCCGTCATGCTGGTGTCAATTTGATGTTAATAGCACAATATAGAGTGGCTTGCACAATACCTGTTGATCTGTAATTAAAAATTTATGCCTCCTGAGATGACGAAGTCATACTATTCTTCCATCTCTTGGGTGGTCGGTGGTGGTAGACGGAGACCAGACGGAATTTCATTTGCTGCTATATACGCAAGTCTATCACTGTCCATTCTGGCTACGTGGTCCCTCCAATGTCTTCTTCTGGATCTACTCCACCGAACGATGTCCTCTATTCCACATGTTCATTTACTGCTATATACGCAAGTCTATCACTGTCCATTCTGGCTACGTGGTCCCTCCAATGTCTTCTTCTGGATCTACTCCACCGAACGATGTCCTCTATTCCACATGTTCATTTACTGCTATATACGCAAGTCTATCACTGTCCATTCTGGCTACGTGGTCCCTCCAATGTCTTCTTCTGGATCTACTCCACCGAACGATGTCCTCTATTCCACATGTTCATTTACTGCTATATACGCAAGTCTATCACTGTCCATTCTGGCTACGTGGTCCCTCCAATGTCTTCTTCTGGATCTACTCCACCGAACGATGTCCTCTATTCCACATGTTCATTTACTGCTATATACGCAAGTCTATCACTGTCCATTCTGGCTACGTGGTCCCTCCAATGTCTTCTTCTGGATCTACTCCACCGAACGATGTCCTCTATTCCACATGTTCATTTACTGCTATATACGCAAGTCTATCACTGTCCATTCTGGCTACGTGGTCCCTCCAATGTCTTCTTCTGGATCTACTCCACCGAACGATGTCCTCTATTCCACATGTTCATTTACTGCTATATACGCAAGTCTATCACTGTCCATTCTGGCTACGTGGTCCCTCCAATGTCTTCTTCTGGATCTACTCCACCGAACGATGTCCTCTATTCCACATGTTCATTTACTGCTATATACGCAAGTCTATCACTGTCCATTCTGGCTACGTGGTCCCTCCAATGTCTTCTTCTGGATCTACTCCACCGAACGATGTCCTCTATTCCACATGTTCATTTACTGCTATATACGCAAGTCTATCACTGTCCATTCTGGCTACGTGGTCCCTCCAATGTCTTCTTCTGGATCTACTCCACCGAACGATGTCCTCTATTCCACATGTTCATTTACTGCTATATACGCAAGTCTATCACTGTCCATTCTGGCTACGTGGTCCCTCCAATGTCTTCTTCTGGATCTACTCCACAGAACCTTGTCCTCTATAGTCTATACCACATTTTTGTTATTTTAATATTGCGAACACGATCTTGGAGAGTATTTCCCGTGATTGAACTTAAAACCTTCAATTCCGTATTTATATATAAAAGTATATGCTTTTTGAAATTTAAAACCCTTTGAAAAAACATGTACTTTTTGATATTAGTAATATGTACTTACTGTTTCAATTTTCAAATACGTTGTATTATTGTGATAATATATTGATGTACCTGTGAGGCACCGGCTTAGAATAGCGCTTCCACTCTTTTCTATAATTGTTTTTGAGTGTCCCGTAAGAGCCGGGTAATCGAAAATACAACAGGCAACAATAACATCTCACATAGTTCAGCAATGAGGTTCATCACCCATTCTGAATATAGTGCCTTTTTAGGTGAGACGAGACTGGTGTGTGGGTATACACAGATATGTTGTGCTCCCTTTTATAAGGCAATGCACACCAGCACACCTTTCGCTGATTACCCCACAATGTGGGATATGCCGTGATGGTATGAATGAATGAATGAATATTAGTTAGTTTGTATGTTTTTTATGAAATGTGACTTACTTCAAAACACGAGAGAATTCTCTTTTTGAAGTTGAGTCATCCATAAATAAGTAATCATTGTATAATCTGTTAATATTGTGTATTTGGTATCCGTTTTTTTTTCAAAGACCTTATATTACTTTAGTATATAAGGTCTTTGGTTTTTTTAAATAAATAAATAAATAAAAAAATATCTCTTAAGATTTAGGGTTGTATTACAAGAGTTATTTGAGTAAAATGTAAGAAAAGGATAAGGTCCCGTACTGCGAGAATACTGCTTACGTGGCCTCAACTTTTTCTTACGTTACTCTTAAATAACTCCCGTAATAAGACCCTTAGAGATAACTCAATCCTCTAACTCTAAATAAAATAGTGATGGCATTTGTGTTAAAAAGAAATAGAGTGTTGCTTTTAAAAGCATATAAATAATATTTTCTTTTCTATTTTCCCGTCCCTCGTTCACTATGAATGTTTTATTTCACCCTTGTAAAGTATACAGAATTATTTATACCGACATCTTACTCCACTTTCAGTTCATATTTTTTATTTATTCTCTTCTCGGACAACTAACAGGTACTATGTAAAATATTTATTTATTTAATATAAAGAGACACCAACAGAACACTGAACAACACAAAGAAATCATGAAACAAAAACATTGCATCTCCAGTGCTCCAATAACAGGTATCTCCCGCATGGCTGTTGTGCATAGTTAGGTTAAGATATAAATTAAACACGCACCCAATAACAAGTTGCCACATTCTGGAGACACTCTCGATATTAATTGTGTCAGAGATCCAGACTGAAAACACAAAAAATAACTGTGTCTCCATCGGGAATCGAATTTCACACCTTTGGTTCAGCAGTCAGATACCTAATCAAATGAGCCACGAAGGTCAACAGTTTAAACAATCGCTCATTCATTCATACCATCACGCGCAAATCCCACAATGTGGTGTAACGAGCTTCATGTGTGTGGGTGTTATTACCTCATAAAAGGACGCACGACACGTGAGAATATCCCCACACATGAGCGACTGTTTAAATAAATTTTTAAATTGTCGGCCTTCGTGACTCAGTTGATTGTGTATCTGAGTGCTGTTTCAAAGGTTCCGGGTTGGTTTCCCAGTGAAGAAAATTTTAAATTGTGTTTTCTGTCTGTAACTGTGAGACGATAAGTATATTCTTCTCTTCCTCAGCCGTTTTCAATCCATCGTTGGATATAGGCCTCCCCCTTGCTCCTCCATATGTCTCTATTCCGGGCACATTGCATCCAATTTACTCCCACAGTCTTTCTGATCTCATCCGACCATCTAGCCTGTGGTCTTCCCATACTCCTTCTTCCCGTTCTAGGTTGCCATTCTAGGAGTTTTTTTTTGTCCATCGTTGGTCAATACATCTGGCAATATGACCTGCCCAGCTCCACTTCAGGGTAGCCATCCTTTCAGCTACGTCCACAACTTTAGTTTTCTCTCGTATCCATTTGTTTGTCTTCTGATCTCTCAATGAAATGCCCAGCATTTTTCTCTTCATGCCTCTCTGCGTAACTAACATCTTTTGCACAATTCTTTTTCTCAAAATTTTGCAAAATTTTTGCTTAGTAAGTATATTAAGTCTCCAGAATGTGACAACTTGTTATTTGTTTATTTATCTGTTCGTACATAATATAAAAAATAGGTATATATTGTAAACTGGCAGGCTTATAAACATTAGGCAATTTCATCCAACCAACCAGATAAGACAAAATTGTGAATGTACATCACAAAAGAATGAAAGCAATAAAAGAACAGATAATATATATAACACTAAGATAACAATTTAAACAGAAATTTTTTTTAAATAATTCATAGCAAAAAAAATATGATAGGGTAAGGACAAGGAGAGGAAATCGGGATCAGGTGTTCAGGGATAAATATTTCTTATTTGGTTTAGTTATTGGGTACGTGTTTAATTAATAATAAACATGGTTCCTGTTAGTTACCCGAGACCCACACAAAAATAAAATATAAATCCTTCGTCCTACCATGTACAGCGTGGGTTTTTCCTCTTCCTCCTTAGAAACCCACTCCATCCTGGAAATAACCTCATTTAGTTACTCTTCATAAATTCCTCGATAATCTTATATAATTTCCTAAGTATGTTTATTTATTTATTATTACAATATTTTCTATTATTTTTAGAGTAAAAGAATATTCCCTATTGTAGGGGAATAACCTGTTTTTGATGCATAACAATACCAAATGCAATCATACCGACATAAACACATTTTTACTTAAGTGCATTTCTAAATTTCCAAATAGGAACATTTTGCTATACATAATAATATAGGTATATGTCTGTTTTTATATACACTGGTACCTCGACATACGAGTTTAATTCGTTCCGCAACCTTGCTCGTATCTTGAATTACTCGTATCTCGAAGCAAATTTCCCCATACAAAACAATTGAACTACTATTAATCCGTTCCAACCCCCAAAATGTCACCCCAGTTATTTTTGTTACGTGGTTTTGAATAATAAAAACGTATTTATAAACGACAAATATTTATTGTACAAAAACAAAAAAGAGAATGTAAAGAAATAAATAAGATATCATCACTGGTCTTTGCCTTTTTCGCTACATTTTTCTCGCTTTCACCTGTAGGCCGTTTAGAAAAAAAACATGTCCAAGGAGGTTTGATTCTTCCTCCCTCTCAGAATGTTCCGGAAATGAGTTAGGCAAGTGTCATTAAAAAGATTAGATGCACAACCTGTTGCAACTTTTTCTGGGTGTTTCTTTTCCACGAACTGTGAAACTCTCTCCCACATTCCTAAGATCTCCTTTATCTCACTTGTAGAAATAACCTCCTCCTCCTCTGACTCCTCGAAACCAATTTCTTGCATAACCTCCGTATGCTGCTGTGACTTTAACTTTTGTATCTACCGGCCGACCTGCTAAACCGAACTCGTATCTCGAATTTCGCTCGTAACTCAAAGCAAAAAATCACTCGCTCGCCGGCTCGTATCTCGAAAAACTCGTATGTTGGGGCACTTGTATGTCGAGGTAACACTGTAGTTTATTTTTTGTTACTGTTATATGTAAGTAAAAAAAAATAATGGAAATAAATCATTTCATATTTTTTTGTACAAATGATACAAAATGGAATGTACAAATGATACAACTTTGGGTTGAAAAAAATTGATCAAATATCATCTTATCGCAATCTTCTTTGTTGGCCCAGGATACGCCAGCGGCGCAATATACACATTTTGTCACTATTGTACAATATTCTCTCGAACCCAAACCTGCCACAGTACCTCAAAAGCAAATTCACTTATTTATCCAATCATGGACTTCCACTCTGATCTGCCGAACGTACAACACTATCAATCCCTATCCATAATACAGAATTTCTCAGCTCTTCGTTCGAAGTACAATCAGCAAGATTATGAAATAGCCTTAGTCCGGATATTGCTATCGTCGTCTAACTCACTTTGTATTTTCAAGAAAAAACTAAAGAAGGAATATTTATCCCTGAACACCTTATCCAGATTTCCTCTCCTGTCCTTACCCTATACTTTTTTCTTGCTATGAATTATTATTTTTTTTGTTTTAATAGTATCTTAGTGTTATATGAATTTTCTTTGTTTTCATTATTCTTTAGTTATTGTACATACACAATGTTTACATACTTTGTAATCTGGTTGGTTGGAAGAAATTTCCTAATGGCAATTAGCCCGCCAGTGTACAATTATATTTGTTTATATTATGTAATAAAATAAATAAACATAATATTTCATAATTCCGTCATTTTTGATGACTAAAGTTATTTATAATTTACCTTACCGTCGTTATCCCATTTATAAGAAATTCATCAACTGAGATTTTTGATACTCTACGTACATAATATAATTTGTTGCAAATTCATTAATAGAAAAAAATAATTAAAAGCGTTGTATAAACATATGGATATATCAGGACTGTAGGCCTAATGGTCTCGAGCCCCTCGTTCAAAATTATTTGGGCCTTTTTTTATTCAGTAAATACACAATGAGCAAATGAAAAATAACAAAACCAGCATACTGATATTTTTACTCCTCACCAACCCCAGGGGATAAAGTGGGGAGTTATGATTTCGCAATTTTTAAGGCTATTTTTTTATTGCAGATTATCAACTAGTATTAACTAGTACATTCTGGAGACTTTTGATGGTAATCTTCTCCCAAAGAAAGACAGAAAATCAATTAAGGGGGGAATGCTGCCAACGTACCTATTTTTCAATTTGATATACCATCATTATTTCTTATCAAATCGTTTTGAAAAAAATAATTTACATAGCTTGGGTATTCATAAAGAAAAATATATCTTTACTTTTTGGTAATGTTCTGTATAAATTCTTGTAGAAAAATAGTGGCATACCCCGATTTTCAACGTTTATCTTATATTTTTAATAAAATATAAGGCGTTGTACAACATTTTTTTTTTTAAATAAAAGAAGACAAATATATCTAGAAAAATATGATGTGACGTTGCATTAATGCTTCATGTTTAGTAAATAAACCTAAAAAAAACATTTATTTTCCATTCAACGCCATTGTAAATTTTTTTTGTTTAAAACTTAACCTGGTGCATTAATGCAAATGCATCGAATTTGTCCAGATATTTTGATCTTCTTTAATTTATAAAAAAATGTAATGCTCTATACCTTATAGTTTGTTAGAAATTTAAGGTAAATGTAAAAAATCGGGGTATGCTTATTTTCCTACAAGAATATATACAGAACACAATAAAAAAGTTAAGGTATCTATATTTTTCTTTATTAATATCCAAACTAACTAGGTTATTTTTTCAAAATGATTCGTTCTGTAGTAATGATGCAAATTCAAATTGTAAAAATAGGTACGTTGGCAGCTGTCACCCTCTTAAAAACTTTGTCTCAGTATTTATAAAATATGCTACGAGTGTAATACACTCTTATATAAAATATGCTACGAGTGTAATACACTCTTATATAAAATATGCTACGAGTGTAATAAGAATAATATATATTAAGAAGTATGAAAATAACTTTCAGAAAATATTTAAAAATTTAATGGAGTCTGATAATTGCCTTTGGTCCTTTGTCGGTATTAAATTTATGTAATATTTGACTGTATTGTGTTTATACGCCAACCTTTATATTATGTATATAATGAGTATATTAATAATACAAGACGTCAAGGGGTTTTTTAAAAAGAAATATCTATTTTTATACTTTTCATTATGTTCTTATATTGGACGTTGAGTTTATTTAAGATTGAATATGCCTTTGTATCAAATACATATATACATCCTCATACATTAATATAAGGTCTTATTTAAGTTTTCTTGTGACTTGGATCATCCGGTGGCAGAAATTAGTGCGCTAGACTAACAATTCAGTGGTTCAAGTATTGTCTCTTCTTCTTATTGAATGCAATATAGGGTCTAATTTGTTTTCTTGTGACTTGGATCATCCGGTGGCAGAAATTAGTGCGCTAGACTAACAATTCAGTGGTTCAAGTATTGTCTCTTCTTCTTATTGAATGCAATATAGGGTCTAATTTGTTTTCTTGTGACTTGGATCATCCGGTGGCAGAAATTAGTGCGCTAGACTAACAATTCAGTGGTTCAAGTATTGTCTCTTCTTCTTATTGAATGCAATATAGGGTCTAATTTGTTTTCTTGTGACTTGGATCATCCGGTGGCAGAAATTAGTGCGCTAGACTAACAATTCAGTGGTTCAAGTATTGTCTCTTCTTCTTATTGAATATTGTCTAATTTGTTTTCTTGTGACTTGGATCATCCGGTGGCAGAAATTAGTGCGCTAGACTAACAATTCAGTGGTTCAAGTATTGTCTCTTCTTCTTATTGAATGCAATATAGGGTCTAATTTAAGTTTTCTTGTGAATTGGATAATCCGGTGGCAGAACATTAGGGCGCTAGACTAACAATTCAGTGGTTCAGGTATTGTCTCTTCTTCTTATTGAATGCAATATAGGGTCTAATTTGTTTTCTTGTGAATTGGATAATCCGGTGGCAGAACATTAGTGCGCTAGACTAACAATTCAGTGGTTAAAGTATTGTCTCTTCTTCTTATTGAATGCAATATAGGGTCTAATTTAAGTTTTCTTGTGACTTAGATAATCCGGTGGCAGAAAATTAGTGCGCTAGACTAACAATTCAGTGGTTCAAGTATTGTCTCTTCTTCTTATTGAATGCAATATAGGGTCTAATTTAAGTTTTCTTGTGACTTAGATAATCCGGTGGCAGAAAATTAGTGCGCTAGACTAACAATTCAGTGGTTCAAGTATTGTCTCTTCTTCTTATTGAATGCAATATAGGGTCTAATTTAAGTTTAATTGTGAATTGGATAATCCGGTGGCAGAACATTAGTGCGCTAGACTAACAATTCAGTGGTTCAAGTATTGTCTCCTCTTCTTATTGAATGCAATATAGGGTCTAATTTAAGTTTTCTTGTGAATTGGATAATCCGGTGGCAAAACATTAGTGCGCTAGACTAACAATTCAGTGGTTCAAGTATTGTCTCTTCTTCTTATTGAATGCAATATAGGGTCTAATTTAAGTTTACTTGTGAATTGGATAATCCGGTGGCAGAACATTAGTGCGCTAGACTAACAATTCAGTGGTTCAAGTATTGTCTCTTCTTCTTATTGAATGCAATATAGGGTCTAATTTGTTTTCTTGTAACTTGGATAATACGGTGGCTGAACATTAGTGCGCTAGACTAACAATTCAGTGGTTCAAGTATTGTCTCTTCTTCTTATTGAATGCAATATAGGGTCTAATTTGTTTTCTTGTAACTTGGATAATACGGTGGCAGAACATTAGTGCGCTAGACTAACAATTCAGTGGTTCAAGTATTGTCTCTTCTTCTTATTGAATGCAATATAGGGTCTAATTTAAGTTTTCTTGTGAATTGGATAATCCGGTGGCAGAACATTAGTGCGCTAGACTAACAATTCAGTGGTTCAAGTATTGTCTCTTCTTCTTATTGAATGCAATATAGGGTCTAATTTAAGTTTTCTTGTGAATTGGATAATCCGGTGGCAGAACATTAGTGCGCTAGACTAACAATTCAGTGGTTCAAGTATTGTCTCTTTTTCTTATTGAATGCAATATAGGGTCTAATTTAAGTTTTCTTGTGACTTAGATAATCCGGTGGCAGAAAATTAGTGCGCTAGACTAACAATTCAGTGGTTCAAGTATTGTCTCTTCTTCTTATTGAATGCAAAATACATTAAACTCATAGTGAAGTACTTCGACATAATACCAGTTGCAAATGCGATGTAATTTTTTTAACTAAGTATGAAATAATAGTAGTGTAAATAAAAATAGATTCAATTTCTGAAATTCCAGTACGCGGTTATCTTTTTTTTTTTTTTTTTTAATTTTTTTGGCAGAACTATTATTTATATGTATAGTTTCCTGCCATTTACAAGTATATTATTGTAGTATAAACAGTTGATGAGCCACGTCGTGCGGTGGCACACACACACACAAGCAGATTTGTAACAATAACACAACATTATTAGGATATCAGTGGCGGAGAGTGAAAATAAAATTTAAGCAATGAATTAAATAAATGATATGTAAACCGAACAATGTTACTTATTCTAAAATAAAATAAGATTTGTTAAAACAAAAGTCCCTTATTGGACAAACAAAAGAACACACAAAAATCAAATTATATATATATATATATATATATATATATATATATATATATATATATATATATATATATATATATATATATATATATATATATATATATATATATATATATATATATATATATATATATATATATATATATATATATATATATATATATATATATATATATATATATATATATATATATATATATATATATATATATATATATATATATATATATATATATATATATATATATATATATATATATATATATATATATATATATATATATATATATATATATATATATATATATATATATATATATATATATTTTTTTTTTTTTTTTTTCAAATAATAGTAATAACGAAAAAAAAGAAAAGAAAAAAAAATATACCAATTTCGGTATTCGTTCTCGATCTGCAAATGAATAGAAATACTATTAACTAAAAAAAAAAAATTTAAATAAAAATAAAAATGAATATTAGGAAGATGAAACGAGACAGAGAGACACATCCCTCTACCTGCGCCTATCTAGATTTTTATATTATTTTTGATAATGAATTTTGAAATCACGTTGTATATACTGGGATTAAATTCCGAGAGTATTACATTCATGGATGTTGGAAATGGTACCTTGAGTTTTGTCAAGTCTGGAATAAAACCCGGATATTTTCCCCTATCCTTACAAGAAAAGAATATGTGGTTGACAGATTCCTCTTCCTCTCCACAGTCGCATATATCCGTTGTAATCACCCCAATTTTAAACAGAAACTGTTTGGTGCACACATGCCCAAATTTAATCCGACATATGACTGATGTACTTTGTCTGGACAGAGTTATTTTATTAAACCACGGAATACGGTTTATTGTGGGTTGTATAGCTCTATATCTCCAGGGCGACGCATTCCATCTTGTCTGCCAGCTTTCTAGTAAATGTTCTCTACAGGTGAAAAATACATCCGAGAAAGGCACCTTTTGATGTGAAGGAGAGTTAGGTAATTCTGAAGCTTCTTTGGCTAGGCAGTCTGCAGTTTCATTTCCCCTTATACCAGCATGACCTGGGATCCATCCCAGGACAGCATTACAACCCCGCTCATGAAGGCTGTGCAAGAGTTGCTTTATTTGTAAAACGGTACATTCCAAAGGGTAGTTGAAAGATGAATTATTTATTTTTTGTATCGCGCTGAGAGAGTCGCTCAATATAATCGTGCTTTCAAAATTGTTCTGAGAGATGATATTTAAAGCTTCCAGGATCGCAACGCATTCGGCAGAAAATATTGAGAGTTCCTTCGGTAGAGAAATACGTTTTTTGTGTCCATCATATTCATTGAATACTGCTGCTTCCGTAGAGATTGCAGTTTTGTCCTTGGATCCATCAGTAAAAACGCGAATGTATTCCTTCCACTCTTTATTCATTATTTTATCAAACTTTATGGATGCATTGGATACATGTTTTGAAGAAAAGAATTTTACAACCTGGGGACGATAAGTGAGTGAAGGGTAGGTAACCGTGTAGATAGGTAGTGTTTCATATCTTTTGATTTCTTTGACGTATGAGTTCAAAAATCCGTAGCTGGATACTAAATTTGGTGTTGGTTTTTTTCCCCAAAATCTACGATTCTTTTTGACTACATCGTAGAGGTCGCGTATTTTGTTGATTATAGGATTATCACTCAAAATGCAGCTCCTTGTGAAAAATTTATCCGCTAAGTATTGCCTTCTAAGGTCCAACGGCGGTTCTACTGCTTCAACCTGTAATGCTTCAACTGGCGAAGATTTCATAGCTCCTAGAACAATTCGGAGGGCCTCATATTGGACTCTATCCAATTTTTTGCTATTACATTTAGATAAGGGTGACATTAGAAAACAGCAATAGTCTAGTTGTGATCGTATGAGAGAGTTATACATTAGCTTTAGGATCCTAGGGTGAGATCCCCACCAGACTCTTGAAACTGCTCTCATCGCATTGAGTCCTCCTTGGCATCTGTTGGAAATGTAGGTGGTGGCAGCATTCCACGTCAGTTTAGTGTCCAGAATAATACCCAAAAATTTTAACTCTTGTGTCTGAGGTAGTGGACTATCGTTAATAAATATATTGCATGGCTTGGGTTTTCTTGCTTTAGAAAATATTATTTTTTTACATTTGGAAGGGTTAAATGTGAGTCCTAAACAATTAAGTTTGTTGGAGAGTATCCTTAAGTTAGAGTTCATTGTATATTCTGTTTTATTAATGTCATTACCTACACAGTAAATAAAAAAATCATCAGCATAATTAAGCAGTTTGAAATCCGCGGATAGGTCCTCAAATACGTCGTGGATGTATATATTGAACAATATAGGGCTTATGACAGACCCCTGCGGTAGTCTCCTATAGACGAGTCTATTGTGAGTAGTACCACCGGGGCCTTCCACCAGGATCTTCCTTTCGCTTAGTATACAATGTAAAAAGGACACAATTTTGTTTGGTATGCCGAATTTTCTGAGTTTGTCGCCCAATACTGGAAGCAAAACGTTATCATAAGCACCAGAAATATCCAAGCTAACCCCCACGACATGTTTAGATTCAGAGAAGGCCGTCAGAACGTCAGTAACGAGATGAGCGACGCTTTCCATCGTAGATTTCCCTTTCCTAAACCCGAACATTAGAGGAGAAAAACTCTGACTTTTCTCTGCAAACCAATCTAGTCGTCTTTTTATCATGTGTTCTAGCACTTTGAGTAGGACGCTTGACAGAGCGATCGGCCTGAAAGGGATATCTTCTGGGCTATTGCTTTGGTTTTTAGGAATAGGAATGATCACCTGACTTTTCCATGTATTTGGCACTATGCAGTTGTCAAAGCAAATGTTCATTACCTTTAGAAGGTAGGAAATTGTTGAGCTACCACTCTTGTATAGAAGACTGTATGGAATTTCATCGGGTCCAGGAGCCGAGTCCCTAACAGATCTCAGGACAGAGCTGATCTCCTCCAAAGAGAACTGCGAGACCAAGAAAGAGTGGTCATCCAATTTTTTTGCAGGGGTAGAGATATTCAGGTCTATTGTATACCTTTGCACATTTGAGCTATCTAGAGACCAAATCTCCTTTAAGTTCGGGACATAGGGGGGAGCCAACTTGTTGATGAAGGCGGAGAAAGGGAGTTCAGCGATATGGTTTGTTTTTCTGCTTTTATAAGTGCCTCTAAATTTACGTATGTTAGACCATACAGTACTGATTGGTGTTTGGGGGGATAAAGAAGTGCAAAAAGCTATCCATCCAGCTTTCTTTTTAGCTCTGAACAATTTCTTGGCCTGAGCCTGGGTATTTTTAAAAGCAATAAAGTTTTCAAAATTCGAGTTATACTTATATCTTTTAAGTACCTCTCTACGATTCTGTAACATTTTCTCACAGTCGTCATCCCACCATGGGACAACCGGGTGTTGGGTCTTTTTGAAAGGAGTTTTATTCTGAAAGTTGGGAATTTTATGGAGCATATTATTCAGAGAATCAGAGCATTCATTTATGTTATCATTTGTTGGATGAGGCAGAGAACCACAAGATCGATCACAAAATTCTTTAAAATCTCCCCAATTGGCATTCCTTAACACTTTCCTATCAATATTCTTTTTGCTACCAGTAGCAGGATTTGTTCTAATAAATCTCTTTACAACCTTGATCTCAGGGGAGCTCCATTCCAATAGAATTGGAAAATGGTCGCTGCCACCTACTTCCTCCAACGTATTCCAACAAAACACAGAAGCCACATCGCAACTGGTAATTGATAAGTCAGGGATGCTAGCCTGCTGGTTAGGAACCGGAATTCTTGTAGGGGAGCCATCGTTCAATACACAAAGATCAAAGTCGTTCAGATATTCCACGATTCTCCTGCCCGGTACATCTGTATTATGGCAACCCCACAAGGGGTGATGCGCGTTAAGGTCTCCTAAGAGTACCAATGGTTTTGGAGAGTTCTCTAAAACTTTTTTTAAATATGTGGAAGATTCTTGTGAAATACTAGGGGAAATATAAATAGAGAGAAATGTGGTGTTAAAGATCCTAGCGCCAACAATTTCAAATGGACATAGTGGTGGTTTAACAGAAATAGCGGAAAAGGGAAGGCTGTCCTTAATTAGTAATGCTGCCCCTCCATATCCTGCAGGCCGATCATCTCTCAAGCACGTGAACCCCTCTACGCCAAATGTTCTTTCTGGCTTAAGCCAGGTTTCCGAGAGAGCCATTATCGATGTATGATAGTCTAAAGCAATTTTTAAAATATCCTGTTTGTTGCATATAGCGCTCCTGCAGTTATATTGTAGGATATTGATAGAATTATTTCCCGCCATTAAAAATTAAAATAATGTATTAGTATAAAAATAAAAAAATATATATAAATATATATGAATTTATAAGCAAGAGCGATGTTTAAGAAACAAAATGTTATTATTCAGAGTCCTCGGTAAACGTTTCTTTTCTTTGAGATGATAAACTGTCAGTTATATTAACAAGTTGCCTGTCGGCTCGAATATTTTCAAGTTGGGACATTATAAATTTATCTGAAGTCGGGGAAGATATAAAATTACCGGTCGTTAGATGGTTTTCAAGATTGGTTATCGCGGTGATAGCTTCTACAATCAGGTTGTTTGCTTTAAAAATGCAGCCGTCCTCCGGTTGGGGATAGTTGCCATCCGGGGCTACTAATATTGATTTTAGCTCATCAACAATTTTAGACAGGTACTTTTTTTTACTGTTGTTATTGATGTTAGTTATTGATGATAGTTGAGTAACCTTCATTTTTGGATTGATTTTACCTGCAAAACTCTCCGAGCCTCTAGGTGGCGATCTCGGTATAGACCGAGTAGGGGACCGCGGAGGTGGACCATCCTGTATTGGTCTTTGATTAAGATTATGCGCAGCTACTGCCGAATAGGCTGGTTTACTTCTTGGGAATCTTAAGCTTGCTTCGTAGTATGATATGGAATTTTCCGCCATTACTTTTTTAATATTTTTCTGTCTCGCTATTTCTGGGCAAAGAACGCTGACTGCAGGGTGCCGACCTCCACAATTCACACATGATACATGATCGTCCCCAATCGTACACTTGTCTCCTGTATGGTTACTACCGCATCTGTAACAAACTTCTTTACCTCTGCACTGCAGTTTAGTATGACCAAATTTGCAGCATTGGTAACACTGCACTGTCGGGAGGACGTATGTCTCTACAGGTATTCTATTGAAAAATAGATATACATGAGAAGGTAATTCCTGTCCTTCAACAGACATCACGATTGATCTCGCTGGTTTCCAAACAGTTTTATCGTTTTCAAAAGTTTTAAATGTTAGTCTGCGCAGTTTTATAATTTTTCCAAAGCCCCTGGGTGTGGAGATGTGTTGGAGCAAATCCTCCTCAGACATGTCCACCGGAATATTTCTCAATACCCCCATTCGTGATGACAGATACTTTGGAATGAATGAAATATACCCATAATTACTCAGATTTTCATCGTCCAAAAATCTATTTGCGGCTTCGATGGTATTAAACTCTACGGCGACCTTTTGTCTTCCCACGGATTTTATTCTCGAAATATTTTCAAAATTATTCCTGTATATAAACGACCCAAAGGAGACTGAATCCATACTAGCAAAACCATTATCCGTCTGTTTTTGTACGTGAACTACGAATGGACATGAAAAAGTAGAATTATACCTAATTTTGTACTCTCCGCCACTGGAGTCTTTAATAGTAACACCGTTGTTAATTTTTTTGTTCGCCGGAGCTGTAATATCATCGTCCCTTCCTCGCTTACCGACAAGCGTGGTGGGGAGGTGCGAAACCTCCCCACCCGCAGTCTCCATTTTTAATCTAGTTCTCGATATATTTTAAAAAAATCAGACAATAAACGAAAATGAAAAAAAGAAAAAATAAATGAACGAACGTTCATATAAACGAAATAACAAATCAAAGTATTTATAAATTATTTAAAGGAAAATAATGGAACGAACTCACCAAAACACTGTCAATATAAACAACAACACGTTAATATCACAACGAACCAAAACACGTGCGCTTCGCACGGCACTCAATCGTCGACCCGCGGTTATCTTAATGGAATAAAGAAATATAATATAGGTCTATTACAATGTAGGTACTTATGTATATGTAATAGTGGTTCCACGGACAAATTCGTCTTTTTTCATTGTGAGGTAATATATATTTTATGACAGTATGAACGTGATACAAATACTAAGGTAGATGTTTGTTTAATGGACTTGAGAATAAGATACATCTATTTTATTTTTCAACGTCCTTTCTACATTGTTCAGAAATATACATTATACAAACCTTACACGTGTAGAAAGTAGAAAATAAATTTACATCTTATCAATTTGCTGTCGAGGTACTTTTTACATTCGAGATTAATTATACCTAAGTCATTTTTAACTTCATCATCCTATTTATATTTTATAGGTATTTGATCTCATACGCATGTTGAGACATAAGACCATTTTCACAGTCTCCCACTCCACTCTCAATTCTTCTTCTTCTTCTTTCTCAGCCATCTCTCCACTGCTGGATGTAGGCCTCTTCTAATAGCTTCCACTCGTCTTTTTTCTGGGCTTTTCGAACCCATCCGCTTCCAGCGACAGGGACAATATCATCAGCCCACCTTTTCTGGGGCCGGCCTATTCCCCTTTTCATATCCCATGGTCTCCAATTTAGAATTCTGGGTACCCTGTCTGGAAACATGACCTGCCCATTGCCATTTAAGTTTTGCAACTCGATCCATGACATCAACAACTTTTGTCTGGCGTCTGATTTCTTCATTAGGGAACCCTCTCCACTCAATTAGGGAACATTTATCCTGTTTATTCCCGAAGTGGTTGCTTTTCGGACATCACATGGGGTACTACCAAGCATTATTCATACCACTGCCACTATTTGTCCAACACCTGCCGAGGGGACCCGCCAATCAAACTTGGATCAAGTAAGAGTACAAGTGTTAAGATAAGTTGCTGGTGGGGGGCACCGCCTCCTGTTAATACTCGTGATTCAACCCTCTGTCGCAGATTTCTAGCGGATTTCTATTTTTATTTTATTTTTTTGACAGTTAAATTAACTTATTTTACTAACATACATATAGTATGACACGTGAACCAATTAAGTTTACAAATGTTATCATTATTATACTAACAAAAACAAGTGGTTTTGAGGAAGGGTGTAGGATAGAAAAGTAGGAAAAAGGGGAACACACGTACATCATCTAACCGCGGAGCAGCAACCTAGAAATTGAGCATCTGAAACCGTTTAAGAAGTTATTGAAAATGTATATTTCATTGAAGAACGCGTTGTAGTTTCTAATACACGTTCTATATGTGTATGTAGGAGTTCTGAGCATAATTTGTAAGTACTACAATTGGGTGGCCTAAATGTATGTGTCTTTCTAGTAAGCCTATTTGGTGCTAGAAGGTTTAATTTGGATAATAACTCACTAGAATCCGTTATACTGTTCTCCAACTTGTATAAGTAAGTCATGTCAGCTGCAGTTCTCCGGGCTTTTGAGGTAGTTAATTTATGATATAGGGCAGATTTTTATTATGTAGTAGGGACAAAAAAGTTCCAAATACATTTATAGTCCCAACTTCCAATCTTGATGTTTTCGAGTGAGACTTGGAAATTGCAGAAGATGCAAGCATTTAATGAAAGTAGGATGAATACAGTTGAAATGAGATCACTGAGAAGAATATGGAACAGAAGGATATTTGACGGACTAAGAAGTGAGGATAAATGGAAATAATGTGAGGTAAATAATGATGTCATCAATAGAATGAAAGTGAACATATTGAGATGGTTTGGCCACATGGGAAGAATTAATGAAGAACGCCTGACCAAGAACATATTATACTATTTTTTGTCAATTCTTTAGCATCTCAATAGAGACTAAGTTGGAATATTAATTGAAAAACCAGGAACTCATGTGATTGATATCATATAATATGTAAAGTTCATCAACTTAGAGCTGATTAGTTTTTCATAGATATCCGTTAATTTCTTCTCAATGATTTCATTTGTCCAAATTTTCAAATGAAAAATAATTAACAACCATTACTACACTTCACCATTACTATCCATGTCCCCCTTGGGTCAACGCAAACCCCCTCCCTCACCCCCCACGTACCCCTGCTGTACCCCTATTTTTCATTTCAGGTCATGTTTGTTACGACAGTTAAAAAAAACAAATTTTGGGTTTCCAATCGTTTGAATCAGTTATTTATTTATTTATTTAATATTGCTTCTCGGGCAACTAACAGGTACTATGTCAAATATTACTTTAACACGCACCCAATAACAAGTTGCCACATTCTGGAGACTTACGATATTAATGTCTCACAGATCCAGACTGAAAACACAATTAAAAACTGTGTCTCCACCGGGAATCGAACCCGGGACCTTTGGATCAGCAGTCAGATACCCAACCAACTGAGCCACGAAGGCCGAACAGTTATAAACTGTTTTTGTGAGTACGCGATAGTTACCCTTAATAACACGAAATTTAAGAGTGCATTTGGCGATTTAAATATAATATCATGTTTTCAGTCATTTAGTCGATTAAGATTCGCCCTCTTAATTTTTATGTTCATAACATAACTCAATTGAAATAATTTTACACTTTTATTCACAATTTGGTATTAAACTTAGCTTATTTAAGATATCTACATTCAATTTGTTTAATTAAAGAACCTACATATTATATAATATAATACACATTCGCGTAGGTACGATCAGTAGTTCTAAAAGTTGTGCGTCCATGAACTCGTAACAAATTACTTGTGTTGGAGGAAGTTATATTATCTAATGCAGAATAATTAATTATATTTTTTTGTAAGAAGTAAACAGGTTGTTTTCATATTATGAAAATAGACCATATAGTTCGGCCATGAGGTTCACCAGCCATTCTGAATTTTGCCCTTTTGAGTGAGTAGGTATTGACTCATATAATTCAAAAACTTCCATCTCGTTTACTGAAATCTTGGGCTGTGTTTTTTTTAACAAATATTAAAGGAAAAGTATAATAAAAAAACAATACAATCTACGATTTTTGAATAAATATTAATGAAAATGTATAGTTAAAATAACTTATTCAATATTGTATCATTTGATCGAATACGATTTCAAATGATTGCACAATTTTATGAAATCATGATTGGTATTTTCAAGAATAAACTAGACATAGCAAAATAGTATTTTAACATTTTTTTTAGTATTTTTTCAGTCTGGATCTGTGAGACGATTAATATCGTAAGTCTCCTGAATGTGGAAACTTGTTATTGGGTACATGTTAAATAATTATTTGACATAGTACCTGTTAGGTGCCCGAGAAGCTACATTAAATAAATAAACAATTCAATAAATACATAATAATATTCAACAGTGAATATAGGCGAAACAATATTGGCTGTTCGCCTACAAATACTAATAATGTTTTAATGTTAATTATACTATGTAATACTTTCATCTTTGTTTTAAAAAGTCAGCATCAGTGTGAATCATTTTAGGAGTAGGAATTGCAATGTAGAAGCGTTTTCTATCCAGCAGGATTTAAAACGCGGATTTTTTATTTTCTTGCGGATTTTTGATTTTCGGTAAAGAATAATATTTCGGTAAAGAATATTATTGAGATCGCTAAGAAGAATCTGTAATAGAACGATGTATGACAGGGTAAGAAATGAGAACATAAGGAAAGAATGTAAGATGAAGAAATATATCATTAATAGAATGAAAGTGAACACACTGAGATGGTTTGGCCACATGGGTAGAATGAATGAGGAACGCCTGACGAAGAAAATATACAATGCGGATAGGATTGGATTGAGAGGCCGGGGCCGCCCAAGAAAGGGATGGCACGACCATGTGAATGATATTTTGAAAGACGGAAATGTTAGAAGCGTGAACAACAGACGAACATGTATAAGACGATGTATGAATGTTGTCGAGGCGATGAATGTATGTCAAGATAGAAGTAAGTGGTGTTCGGTTCTCTCTGCCTACCCCGTAAGGGACATGGCGTGATGGTATGTATGTATAATATTTCTCATAAATATACGACATCTTAGTTATATTTGTATTTTAAAGTATAGGTATAACTAAAATAGTATGAATAAGTCATATTTATACTTTATTCTTTTTATTTTTTCGTGTATTTCGTGAAGATAATATATTGATATATTTATTTATTGATTTATTTATTGATTCACGGTTCAAAGCCCTTTACAAAATTAAATATTACATGACACAGCATAAACCAAAGAAATACAATTTATAAACATCTATTCATCTATCGACGATAGCAGAGGATATACAAAGAAAAATAAAAACATATAAGAAAGGTAAATTAAACACGAAAGTACATACATTAAAAACCAAAGAATAAATAAACAAAAAAAAAACTCAAAGTAAAAATACTACATAGCATGAACATAAGAATATTACTGACTGAATAATATAAAAATGAATGGTGTGAATAACTACCTACATCCTTAGCCACACTGAATCAGAGAATGATGCCAGATGTGATTATATAATACATTGTTGAATTAAATAAATTAAAAATCAAATGTACAAAATATATAAAAATGTAAAAAAATATATTAAAATGTAAAAATATATAAAAATGAAAACAACTGACTACACAATCATATTGTACATTAAACAAAATATTTCTAAATGGCAATGACTTTTACATTCAATATTGGTAAATCTCCAAATGTGTTACTTGGATACTCATATAAAAACATCTTTACAAACAATATTAATATTCTATCTAAAAGTTGTTACAATTTTAAGTGGAATGTTTTGGTCATTATGTGGAAAATTGATTAATTGCGAATTCGTAGCGCTGGATCCAGCAAGCCGAAAAATGTGCTGGATTGCTGGTTCCCTATTTAGGGGCCTCCTTTGGTTTCGCAACCGCTGTTTTAAACAATAGAAGCGTCGGAGGCTGAAAATGTCTGCGCTTAGAGCGGTCCTTTTCATTTGTCAAGATTTATTCCACGGATTTAGCTTGCCAACATCAACGCAATTTAAAGCCAAAACTTTGTGGATTAACAAAACTCAACAATATCCCTACCGAGTGCTACACTTTAATGTTGCCTTGAAAAGTTCTAAACCGTGGAGTCTTGTATCAAGATTCCAACTCAGGCCAAACGACTTTCTTAGTTCAGTTACTCGTAGTTAGATGTTTGACTGCTGAGCCATAGGGCCATATAATATTCCAACATAGTCTCTTTTGAATTATGTATTTGTCAAAAAATATAATTTACTATAATTATGCTATTATTTTTTATTGTAGATTGTCAATTAGTATCATGCTGAGATTATATTTTGATTTTGCTATTCATTTTTTTAACTGTCAAATATTTCAAAGTGACCCCAAACTGAGAAAATTTAAAAATTGATATATTTATTTTCAAATTGCTAAAAATATTGTGTAGGTCGTTCGAAATTTTCTCTTGTTTACACTATTTCTAAAAAAACAGTATTATTATGAATTCAAAGTGTTATAAATGAATTGCTACCAAATTATAATTCTCTTATGTTTGTTTGTTTCAGTTCTCAATCAACATCATATTAGCTTCAATATATAACGGAAGGGGGAGCTAGTTATAAAAAGGTAAGCCAACTTGACTAAATTAATAATCAACTGTTAGTTGTCAAATTGAATTTAAATAAAATAGTTAAGTTTATTTGATGCAATTGACATTGTTCAAACCACGAATGAGTTACATGTAAGTTAATTGTAATTAACTCATTCTTGGTTTAAACAAGGTAATAAAATCATTCCTTGTTTAAACCAAGTCAATTGTAATCAATTGTAACAAACTCATTCCTGGTTTAAACAAAGTTTATTTTAACAATTTTATTCTTGGTTAAAACAAATTTAATTGTAATAAACTCATTCCTTGTTTAAACAAAGTTAATTTTAACAAATTCATTCTTGGTTAAAACAAAGTTAATTGTAATAAACTCATTTCTTGTTTAAACAAAGTTAATTTTAAAAAATAAAATTGTTTAAAATATGCCAAAAAGTTGATTATAAAAATATGAAGAGTAAGAATCTAGGTACCTATGTTATTAATTTAAAACTAATTATACAAAACTATAGATTAAAATTATTTTAATCATATTTATTTAACATTTGCCATTTGTAAATATATAAATAAAAGTGATCCAAACGCTAGAATCCTCTCTCTTGACATAAATTTTTCATGCATCGTCTCATTAACTCTCCCATATAATCCTTACTTCTAACGTCTCCATCTTTCAAAATTCCATTTATGTGATCGTTTCAACTTTTCCTTGGCCGACCTCCACTTTTCGTTCCTCTTTTATCGGCCTTGTATACTTTTTTGTCAGACGGTCATCACTCATTCTTTCTATGTGGCCAAACCACCTTAGGGCATTTATTTTCATCTTACATTCGATATCTCTTTCAAGGTCAGCCATTACAGATTTTAATGCACCATTCACTCTATAAACCTGGCGTTACTCTCTTTTCAATATCTTTTTACAATCTTCTATCACGCTGAAATATAATATGCTTTCAAAGTATATTATAATGTAGTCTCTTTTCAAAGTATTCATCCACTTGATCTTATTGTACATTCATCCACTCTTTCTAATTGTACATTCATCCACTCTTTCTTATTGTACATTCATCCACTCTTTCTAATTTTACATTCATCAACTTGTTCTAATTGTACATTCATTCACTCTTTCTAATTGTACATTCATCCACTCTTTCTAATTGTACATTCATCCACTCGTTCGTATTGTACATTTATGCACTATGCACTCTTTCTAATTGTACATTCATCATCCACTTGTTCTAAGTTCCAATTGTACATTCAACCACTTGTTCTAGTTCTACACTGAAAACAATATTATGACAACCGAACTGGCTACCTGCGTTTTGGCTAAGCCTTTGTTACAATAAAAAAAAGGTTTAGCTATTTATGACTGTACGGTTTGGCTGCGTGCACAAAACCAAATGTTTTGAAGTCACTATAGTTCGTTTTGTTTTAACACGAAATTTTGTTGCTATTAACAAAAAAAAAATCCGTGTAATTGTATATTCATCCACTGGTTCTAATTGAACATTCATCCACTAGTTCTAATTGTACATTCTCCACTCATATATCGCATTACATATGTTTGCCTTTTTCCCTTTAGATTTAGTTGCATTCATTCTCAGTCCATTTTGCATGCATCCATCGAATACTATTTTAACCAATCATTCCAAGTCTTCCACACTATCTGCCATTAATACTTAGTCATCTGCATACATTAGATCACATACAGTCACACCTTCCAGTTTCAACCCAATGTTCTGTATTATTATTATTTAGAAACAGCACTTGGGTATATATTTATACAAGCACCCAGTACAATTTTACTTTACCAAAAGTTATTACAACTCTCTTGTTTCATTATTATGAATGAAACACCTTACAAACTCGTGTGAACCGCTATACTGAAAACTTTGAGGTATATAAACAGTTGAGTGAATATACTTAAATAATATATAACACCTATACTTAAATAATATATGTGGGTAGGTACATGATAACATAACTTTTCCAGCAATATGGATCTTTAAGCACATACGTCATAATATAAAGACTGTTGTTTTCCGTAAATATTTGGATTTTTAGGTAAGTACATGACAGCCGATTACTTTTAATTCTTTTCAGCAAGAGCTGATGTGTTTAATTTGACTTTTCTGCAAAGATGATCATTATTATTCTGTAAATATAACCGAATTTCATATGATTCTATTTCTTACTTGCGACACATTCTTTCTCCCCAGCCATATTATTTTGTTTATCCGGTTATTAACTCGTTTTCCACGCTCTTCCTTGGTATATACGTAACAATTATGCCATAAATATATGCGTGTTTTCTTAGTACATATCTTCCCAAATATCGTTAAAAAAATTAGTATTTTTTTTTGGTATTTTTTCACATTGGGTTTAGTATATTTTGGTATATTTTCGCCACAAGTGCAGTATTTTCGGCAGTTTGTAAAACGGTCACACTGCTTACTGCGCACAGTTCGGCTATGTTTATTTATGTCAAGTCGCCGTGATGTCGCCTAACCTAATAATAAAAATAATGCTAATAAAAACTTACTTGCACCCTGCGTTAGTGGCGAGTTTATTGCCATATGGAAATTTCTTTCAACTAACCAGTGTTTCCAGCCCAGAGAAAGAATATTAGCGTGATAAATTAATTTAAATAAATTTCTCCTCTGCTGGAGATCGAATCCAGGATGCCCGCGTAATTCTTTGGTTTTTATTTTCAACATAACGCAACACGTGTAAATAATCCATTTTTATTTTTATCCGTACACAACTGATGTTTTCAACTTGATTAAAATATCCCGAACTACTGCAAAATTAACAAGTAAGCTTCCAATTAGGTGTGAACTAAAATTAGGAAAGTTTTGACAGTTGGTTCAACTAAAATGTGGTTATAAAATAGGGAATAGAACTAATTCGTGACTTGCTTGGAGTAAGAACGTTCCTATTACATCGTTATAGAATATCAACTTAGACTAAGTTGAACAGAAACGCACCTATTTTAGCCGGAACGAAACGGACGTGCTTAGGGTGACCGTTTTACGACGGTATGATTCATGAACGAACGAACGAGAACGAACGATATAAACTAAAATGATTCAGTCGTTCCGTTTGAATTGGAGTGAGACAAATTTATGTTAGTCACGATCCTTTTGCCAAGAATGGAAAGATTTAAAAGAAGAATTAACATCAGTATAACAATATGTTACATTGTAGATATATCTATGTAGGAGGTTACATATGTGTAGGGTTGTCGCATCAACTTCCAGGAACCAATACGAAACACTTACAGCGTTTCATTTAAAAGTGGACTCCGTGGTTAAGTTTGTATTTGACGTTTAGTGTACCTACGTTAAAAATAAGATATTCCCTACAATTAGGATTTTTTCTTCTTCTTCCTCTTTTGGTAAATATATGATCTGTTTCTACATTCTCTAGATGATCACTCCAGAATCGTCTTCTTTGCCTGCTTCACCTTCCAATATCCTCCACATTGCAGGTTCTGCGAATCTCCTCATTGGGAATTCTGTCTCTGAGGGTTCTGCCCAGGATAAGTCTTAACGTTTCTTCTTCTTTTTTTGATAAAGGTAAAAGTTATCTGCACAGATCGTAAAAAAAGGATAAGTTTGTTTTGTTTAAAATAATTAGGTATAGGGTATAGAAAACATGACATGTATCATTCTATCATATTAAACTCAGATTGCTATCTTTTAAAAATTCTCATAATTATTTTTTAAATATCAGATTAAAGGAATTTTTTTTGGAGATATGGCAACATCATTTAGTTTATTTGACTGACTGACAGTCGTTCCAAAAATGCCATAAAGTGCACTTTTATGTGAAACGCAGTATACATGCATACATACCATCACGTCATGCTCCTCACGGGGTGGCAGGGAGAACAGAACGCCACATTTTTCTCACTTGACGCGCAATCGTCCATTGATGCATCGTTCACATGGTCATGCTTTTATTGGACGACATCGACTTCTTATTCCGTTTCTGTCAGCTCTGCACATTTTCTTCGTTCATTCTTCCCAAGTGGCCAAACCATTTCAATGTATTAACTTTCATTCTATTAATGAACATCTTTCTTGATGTCTTCATTTCTTGCCCTGTCACATTACAAATTCTTCTCAGCGAACTCATTTTAACTGAATTTATTTTGTTTTCATAGGAAAATTTGCCCCTTGTTGTGTGGAGAAAAACGCAATATATTTTTTAAATCGGTAGTCTTCTTCTGTTTGCATTAATTTTTAAAATAAACACGGTTTTGTTTTTAATGATTAATAAATAGCTTAAATAACGTAAATAAATTAAAATCTACTCACATAATTTTCCGTTTTTTTTTAGTTTGTCGTTCTTGTGACGTCTTATTTTAGTTGTTCTTTCACTCATTTTACTAGAACAAAATGAACCAGAACTCGCTTAATTTACTCACATTAATTGAAACAGATGCATGCTTAGTGGTTGATAATTGTAAAATACCAAGATTTTTGATTTGGGCTGATTTGAAATACCTACTTCAATCCTGCTTGAATCCTGCTACGACTGATTTCATTCACGTATAACACAAGCATTTATGCTTTATTTAGGGAGTGTATGAGGATGTTTATGTACTTGTTTCAAGGGATTGAAAACCAGACTTTGTATCAAGAACTGAAGTAAAGTGTTGGTATATGAAAACTACTATATTGAACTTATTAAGTTGACTATGAATTATCGTCATGAGCCAATCGGCTCATGACGATAATTATTATAAATAAAGAAATATCCTTTTAAAAAAACGGGACAAACCAGGGACATGTAGCAATACGGGATGCAATTCTTAAATACGTCGATATTCCAGTATATATGGGACGTGTGACAACCCTACACTTCATTTGTGATATCCCAATCCTACCTACATTAGAACTACTGCAATAATTCTCACACAAAAGGGTTTAGTATTTTTCCCTAATGCGAATCTCGTCTTAGCAATTTACGTTCACAAAGTATTGTAGGAAGGCGGAGTTGTAAAAGCTATAAATGTTTTGCGGCAATTCATAACTTAACTTGTTTTTCTTCCACCACCACCCGTTCTACTTATAGGGATCTTTACAGACCTCTGCAGAACTCTGAAAGAACATTCGAAGAGTCCGGAGAAACATATTGCTGACACTATACTAAAAATTGCCAAATAAAGATGACTGTAAAGAAACAGAAGGACTATTGCGTGTGTTTAAATAACGGGTCTTTGATAAACACTAATTTTCTCGTAATTTCATTTTATCGTCTTCATTTTATGTTAAAACAGTTCATAACAAATTAAATCCTTCTGCTATCATTTTTCTTCCATTACTTTTCCAAATCAATTTCATTACTTTAACCAAATAAGGTTCTCAGTATAATTTATACAAGATCCCACTAACCAAATAAGGTTCTCAGTATAATTTATACAAGATCCCACTAAGCAAATAAGGTTATCAGTATAATTTATACAAGATCCCACTACCTCAATAAGGTTATCACTGTTATCAGCATGCAAGCTCCTTTCGTACAGTGCAATTACATAGTTATTCTACAGCCAAATTATACACTTATACAATACAATAAAAATTATACCATTTTACAAAAAGTAAAGTATATCAAAAACAATAATAAAACAAATCTATTAAAATAAAATCAATCAAAACAGTATAAACTAGAAATTAAAAAAAAAGTTAATCAAAAACAAAACAATTTAAAATATAACAAAATAAAAAATAAAGTAAATCAAATACAAAGCAACTAAAATGTTAAATTATTATAAATATTTTTTTTCTGTCTTTCATTTCAGTAGGTACATACTTACTTATTTAATGATCGTCATCTGTGGATAAATAATAATAATAAACACTTCCTTGCACCCTGCGCAAGTGGCGAGTTTATTGCCAGATGGCAATTTCTTCCAACTTACCAGTGTTTCCAGTCCAGAGAAGCAATATTTGTAAGAGAAATAAATTTCTCCTCTGCTGGGAATCGAACCCAGAACGCCCGCACAGAAGCCAAACGCCTTACCAACTGTGCCACGGCGGTCGGCACAGTTGGTAACCCGCTTTAAATAAATTGGTGTTTTTTTTTTGTTTATTTCATGGTATATTTTTTATATATTTTATAAGACTATATTAATTAGTCCCTTAAATAAACAAAAAAAAACACTTCATGTTTTCAAAAATTGTCTCTGTAATGTTCTATAGTAATGGAGAGTAAAAAAGTAAAGCCATTAACCCAAAGCTCAACACTCCACCAATGAGAAACAACAAAACGAATGATAACACAATGTATTGGATTATAGGAAAAGTTATTAGGATTATTATAAAAGTTTCACTTTTATTGCCCAGTTATTTTATATGACATGACGCACAATATCCCCGTTTAACGCGTTTTATTTTAGCTTATTCATACATACCAACTGTTTGGTGTTGAATTACTTTCGATTTATTTTATTTCTCAACAACACTCGTCAAAAAATACATGAAATAAAAAACTAACTGCTAAGGTAAATACATACCTACATAATATAGTAACAAGAAATCTATGTATTAATGCGTGAAACAAAATCTTCTGACCCATTTTTAAGCAAACAGCGCGCACGACAGTTTGAGGTTTGGCATAGTTAAGTTTATATGGAGGAGATGTGCAGAAAGCGAAAATTTATACATAATATGCGGTACAAATACATTGAATTAAATAATACTAGTTGCATGTGACACATGAGATCCAACTGTCGATAGCGATAGTACGTATAGTTGAAGAATAAGTACCAAACTATAAACCCATATATACAAATTATTGAATATTTTAAGATACTTTGTTTTCTATACAACACATGTAGGTATATATGTCAAGATATGATAGTATGGAGGTCACTAAATTCAATTTTTATAAAAATTGTTAAAAAAAATTGAGATGTACAAATACAATGTTAATATTTTTTATAGAAAATTAAATTATCTAGTTGGAGTGTTTCGGCTTTTTTCGATATTTTTTTAAAAATTGGAAATATAGACAGTTAAACTCATAAATTTTTCATAAAAAAAATATTTTTTTTAATATAAAATGTTTGAGAAACCCTGGAATTCTAAAAAAAAAACTTATTTGAGATTTTGTATTTGCCTATGTTTATACCATTTTTCAGCGTTCTAGATTTTATGGTTTCTGAGATATATGGAAAAATAAACCAAAATTTCAAAAGTTGATAACCCCTAACTGAAACAAAAATTCAAAATTCTGAGTATAAAATTTTTGTAGGCCTATAACTGTTTATATATTTTGAAATTTTAGGCTCTGTAAATTGAGCGGATCAAAAGTTATAAGGGTGGAAGGGCACACACACACACACAGACACACAAAACTCACATAAAATGTTCTACTCTGAATTTTGAGTAAATCCATGTAAGGGAACATATATGCTGCGAGGCCTCTAGTTGGTGTTATTAGCATGCAAAAAGTCCACTACGCCATACAAAATGTTCCTTCGTACACGCATCTTGGCTTAATACTTACTTTACTTTTCGTATTGCATATGGGCAGGATTCTTTACCAGTTGTGGTTGCGTCCCAGTATTCTTTAAAGTCTCAGGTCCAGTTGCTGTATCCAGTCCATGACATCCCGTTCCGCTCCATGCAGGCTGGTTGGTCCCCTGGGAATCTGCGCAGTGGGCACTCCTCAACGATGTGGCGAACTGTTTGGTAGTCTGAGGCTTAATAATGTCGATTCATTCAGAGAATTGAATTCTCATGAACGAATCGAGAGTTGGAAAAATATACCATAAAGCACATATTTTCAAACGCAATTGTTTTATTTATTTCCAAAAGAATATAATTCGGCATACTAGAAGCCAACAAACGCGTTTCACTAGGAGAGCAAATGAACTGAATTTCTCTGAAAATGGTGATCGCAGGGTATTCGTACGATTTTATTTTACATTTAATTTTCCATAATCGTATTTAAAAATGTAAAAAAACATATAAAACTATGACATAGTGTCGACATTTAATAACTTGACAGATGAACTTTCGTTACAATTATTCTAAAGTTAATTTAACAATTAATAATTCGACAGATGAATGTTGAATAATGAGTTACAACAATGGACTTATACAACAATGTGTCTATATATTGAGTGTTCAAAACAATAAATTTGATTGTTATCGCGTACTAAATCCAATATTGTTTTTTATTGTTATTATTTTATAACAAATTCGGAGAGTCCACCCTAAGGCGAGCGAGATTCAAAGAAAATGTAATTATCTGCCGAAGGGGTTTTCCAAGTTCCAGATTATACGACTTTCGTTTTACCCAATATTACCCTGAAATCATTCTACTACACCGAGCAGACGATATTGAAAACATTACATTATATTAGGTATCTTATTTAGTCTGTTTTACGAAAAAATTAAATACATTTTTTGTTAGGCATTTTTGTCACAATTGAATTACGGTGACTTTTATAATGGCCATTAATGTCTATTACATTAGTGGATTTTTTATTGTATTTTTTACCAAAGTATAAAATAAAACAATGCATAATTTATTATTTAAAACGCAAAACTCTATGTAAGAGTAGTCGGTCGATTTACTTGAAATTTTGACAAAACGTTGCATTCGAATACGAGCACGTTTTTACATTAGGTACATAAACAAAGAAAAAATGAATAATCGAATATTTTAGGTCTGCAATTTTTTTAAACTCAGAATCAAGAATTTTTTTCCAGTCAGGGGTTATCACAATTGAATTTTAGTTTTATATTTCACTAGCGTCTACAATCCACATTCACCATTCTGTTTCCGGTTGGCTCTCTGATTGGTTGAGATCTCGTACTATTAAGTCAAAAGAGCTGTGAAATTTTATATTAAATGTCAAATTAAAAAAAATATATATTATAATTCAATTTATAAGGCAACTCGCTCACGCGAGTCGCTATTATTATTATAAACATACTTAAACCTAACCTAAGAATGCAGAATAGAAAAGCTGGGACTAGACGCTACTTTATATTTCCACATATTTCAAAAACCACAAAAGCTATAACGCTGAAAATTTGTGCCAATATAAAAAATAGAATATCTCAAACAATTTTCTATGAATAAGTTTCAGTGTTTCCTAAACTTTTTAAATTAAGAGAATCATTTTTTATGACAAATATATGTGTTTACCTATCCATAATTCCATTTTTTTTTAAATATGGAAAAACGCCGATATACCCCAACTGGATGATTTAATTTCCTATTATAAATATGTACATTCTAGCAGTACATCTCAATTTTTTTTAAATGAAATAAGTGACGACATCGATTCATACAATTTTTATGGCAAAACACACAATATCTACGGGAACTCTACATACATACATAACATCAAGTTGTTAACATATTCGAGGTAGGCAAAAAGGTCTGACATCAACACTATCCTATCCTGACATACATGCATGTTTGTATAGAAAACAAAATATCTTAAAATATTCAATAATTTTGATTGAAGGGTTTATAGTTTGGGAAGTATTGGATACCTAATCAGTATTCGATTATAATCTATGTTATCTTAATTTCAGTTATAAAAAATCTTAGGATCAAATTTTAATATGAAATTGTAATAAGTTAATTTAAATCTTGCAGTACATAGTAGTTTTTTTTTTAATAATTATAATATTCAATTTACACGGAATAAGAATGTCGAGGAGAATTCGCGATACGTCAAGCCACGGCAACTGAAGATATTCCGAATGAATTGCATACATGGAGACGGCTGTTTATAACTTAAGCTTGCGTTGGTAGCAATGACGTAAAGTTAGTGATGTGGGGACATAATTGGGATATTCCGCTACAGTCTAAAAGATTTCAGTCTGAATCTTATCTTACTCAAATCTTCATCTAATCTAAATCAACTTCATGAAAACCTATCCCTGTTGTGTAGGTCTATCGAAGACTATAATCAGTGTATTATTTTAAGTAATTATGAAGTTTTTAAGTATTGTCCGTCGATGAACTAAAAATGTATCTGTTTTTTTTTGCAGGAACTATGATCGACCCAAGTTCATCGGAAGAAGACAGCGATGAAGAACACAAAAAACCGCAAGGTATTATAAATACTATTGTAAATACTTATCGAACCCGTTATAGCCACATTTCCTAAGTTATAGCTACACAGGCACATTAGAGTTTGCTCATTTACTCAGTCGATACCGACATTATCTTCTTGAGACTAAAGTTCCAGGATCGTAATATTTGATATTTCTCTCAATAAAAAATAATTCCGAAGGTACCCCTGATTCTCTCGTTCAATTTGTTTGATGTGATACTATCTATAATTTAGCAAAAAAGATGTTAAAAATGATGTGAACACCTTGACTGTTATAGATTTTTAAATTGGAATTTGTCAAATACTTTCCTTATAAAAACCTTTTTAATTATTATTAAGGCCGCACATCAGGCATTCAAATGTGATTTTTACAATGGCGTTTCATCATTTGCTCAGCAAATACCGACATGATCGTTTTGAAACTTAAGACGGGGATAAATTGTAGTATTGTCTATAGCTTGACATTTCCAGAATGATATTTGAAAATTCCCTCGATAAAAAGTAATTCCGGAAGTGCTCCTGAAGTTTGCTGGGTTCCTACGTTATTCGTTCAATTTGAGAGTGTCATATTTTTGAAATCTACGATTGCGAATATTTGAAATGCAAATATGCAAATGAGAATGGACGAAATTAAACATGTTATTGAAAATGAAATGGTAAATTATTATTTAGAAACATGGCTGCTTTTTGCCCATGAATGATATAATTTAGCCTTTTTAAATACTTTTTATAGCCTTAACTCAGAGTACTCTTCTAGACGCTTGGCAAAGACGCTGGTCGTATTCTTCCGTGGGCAAGACTGACATTTTCATTTCTTCCCGATGTGAGGACTCGAATGGACACGGCCGGCAGTTTCAAAAGTTGTTTTTTCGTTTTCGGTTATCCAATTCGTCCTCATGTCAGCTGTATGATAACCCTGATCAGACTTCTGAGCATATCCTGTGGGAATGCACCAACTTTTTCTTGTGAATATTCCGACGAGAACTCTACAACGATGTCCGAGGGAATTTTTTTGGACCCGTTGGACATGCGGCCCTTGTAGTCACGAATAGCAACTTCAAGGCTTTCAAGACTTATTGTCAAAAATACAGTTCACTTTTAGTGAACGATGTACCTGCTGTTCCCTTATAATTGGCAGTTTAAATGCAGCGAGGTTTTAGAGTTCTCCAGACTCTTCTTATATTCTTTATGTGTTCTTTCAGAGTTTTGCAAGGGAATGTTATAAGTCTTCATAAGCAGAACTGGTAGTGGGGGGAGAAGAACAGCCTCAAATGGATTATGTTGGGAGATTTTATCAGAAACTCCATCGTGTTCTACTCGTCGAGTAGGTAGAGGCGCCAATCTCGACTTGCATGAAATTCGCATTCGTAAAACATTCGCATCGTCAGATACGAATGCGAATATTGATACGAATATTCAAAATGATGCGAATGCGAATATTCGTAACACCCCTAGTCCATACCTACATACCTAGTATGTTTTATAAGGAATTAGTTTTATGCGAAGCATGTTTTAATTAAGGGAAATGCAGTGATAGTTATAACATACAAAGCTGGGATATTCAGAACTCAATTTTACCCATTTGAGAGAAACGAGACTTTCGTAAGCAACAATAATTATTAAAATACATAATATTATTTTGGTGCACGGCCAAACTTGTAACGTTTTAAACGAATGAATGTACCTTTTGTTGCAAACTTTACACTGTACCCGAACTTACAGCACTTAAATAAAGTTAGGTTGCTATTGTAGTTTGTGTCATGGCAAATGGTGTAATTTGAGGCTAAAGTTTATACGCGGGGCTCCAAAGTAGTGTCAATCAAATCATTATGTTAATATACAGATAAAAAGATTTTATTTTTCAAATATCCATAATGGGATACAATATCGAGAATGTTATATATGATAATACACTTTTTTTTCATCTCGCAACAAGTATTACATAATATTATATTTAAATTACATTATTTTCTCTTTGTCTTCTTCTTCTTCCTGGCTTCTTCCCAACTTATCATCTATTAAGACTGTTGGGGTCAGCTCTCCTCGTCCTCAGGCTTTACACTCTTCGGTTTTGGGCCGCCTCCGATGTCAATTATTGTCTCACCAAATGGAAACTATTTTGCGTCATCCAGTATTTTTTGGTCTTCCCCTATTTGTTGGTCGGGCGATGTCTACGGCCATTGCCTGGTTCACAATGTGATCCTCGGGTCTTCTTTATATGTGACCATACCATCTCAATTGTTTTTCTTCTAATTTATTGTTAATGCCTGTCACTCCCAAGCTTCCGCGAATGTATGAACTTTTTGTTTTGTCTTCTAGAGACACTCTCGCTGACCATCTTAGCACAACATCTCTGTGGTTTCCAATTGTCTATGGAAGGTGTTGTACATCGTCCACAATTTGGAGCCATACAGTAGCGCAGGTCTGACAATTGTCTGAAATATTTTTCCTTTTAGTTTAATTGGCATTTTTAGGTCACACAAAATTCCTGTTATAGCCCTAAATTTCATCCATCCCACATTTATTCGGTGTGTTACATCCGCTGCACAGCCTCCGTCCATAGATTTTTATTATAATATACCTAGATGTAGTACTCTGTGCAAAAAGTGAGTCATGGAATATTGCGAGTTTGACGTTTTGGTTGACAACATATTTCAGTTTTCGGTAATTATTTACAAGAGCTGTCCCTCGCCGATCGTAATAATTTTTATATCAATAGATAGATAAACGCGTATATATTACGAGAAAAATAATAACTTTTGGCGGTGAGGCTTCAAAAAATTAAAAAAAAATAAAATAAAATTGCGAAAAATCTATGAAAAAAAATCAGAATTAATTATAAAAATGGTTGGTTTCCTGACTCTACTCAAGTTTTCGAAATTCACCGCTAGAGTTGAAGAAGCAATAATTAAAAAATACGATTATAACATATTTTATTAACACTCACATTTTCATTTCGTGAAAAATTTTTGACGCCATTTTGAATAAGGATTCCAATGAAATATATTTACACAAAAAAACACCTTACATTTTTCGCATGGTGTTGAATCTTTTAAAACACCATGCTCAATTAAAAAATCGAGGACTTGGTCGTGTCCATTCTGATGGCGTCGCGATCACTAATGTTACAAACTTCACACGGCATTATTTTTAACTGTAAATAATAAATAATATTTAAATCACAATTTCCACACAATCACACGCGTAAAAATGATACAGAAAACACACAAAATTAACATAAAATAAGTAATTACAATTATTCCGATTGAACGACGAAAATGGACGGCTTTCTGAAAATCTAGATGTTTCCCTCCAATGAAAAGCTAAGAAATGTTCGTATTTTTCATTTAAAATGTTGCCATAATCGGAATTCTAAATTCATCAATAGAACGAGTAGGAACATACATATATTCACAATATAGAATATGTTATTTAAAAACATGATCATAAACTAACTTAACAGTAGCGAATTTACTGTAGAATCTATAAACCGGGTATTTCTATCAGAAACACATAATACTTTCATTCATAGAATAAAAAAATATTGTTACTATACTTTACAAACCTAATTAACCTTTTTTAACCTACTTTAATAATGAAAATATTATTTCAATACTTTTAATTAGGGTAAATTTAATGATAGTGGTATTTTTCTACAACACTTAGTGACTCAATCAGTAATGCAACTCGCTCACGCGAGTCGCAATATTGTCTACATACTAACCTAACCAACCTATTTTAACCAAACATTTGATTAAAATAGGTTGGTTATGTTAGTATGTAGACAATATTGCGACTCGCGTGAGCGAGTTGCATTATATACTGTATTATAAAATCAATAAAAATAATATAACGTGTGAACATCATTTCAACGTTTTTCAATTAGGGTAAATTTAATGATAGTGGTATTCCTCTACAACATTTATTGACTCAATCAGTGTGAGATATGTGAATGAAAGAGATAGCATGTCTGTGTGTGTATATAGTGTTTGAATAGGCACGCGGCGCGTCATTCATCGTTACGCCGTTGATAGCTACCTCCGTGAATTGTTATAGTATTTGACCTTGAATTGTATCTTGTATATGTGAACGTATTGTAATTAAAGTGTAAAAGAATATAACATCTTTTACTTACAAAGAACTAAGAGTTTCACCCCAACAATAGTAGTGTATAGGGACACTATACTGGCGCAGTCTGGAACAAATCTACGCAGAAAATTGGGAATTTTTTCGAGAAGAAAAAATTTTTCGGCGAAACAGGCGACAATATTTTTTTTCACTGGAAAAAAATTTGGAGGTACAAGT
This sequence comes from Molanna angustata, assembly GCA_963576475.1. Taxonomy (NCBI): domain Eukaryota; kingdom Metazoa; phylum Arthropoda; class Insecta; order Trichoptera; family Molannidae; genus Molanna; species Molanna angustata. Next base: position 1,463,516 of record OY754979.1, read on the forward strand.
TCGTACAAGTGTACATAGACACTGTAGTGTACGAGAAAAGAAGATCTTCGAGGAAGCAGTATCGGAGCTGAAGAAGACAGGGATCTTCGAGATACGACTTCGGGAGACTTCGACTGGACTTCAAGGGGACCAGAGGGGACCAAGGAAGACCAGGAAGGACAACGGGAACGAGAATCAGAGAGGACCAGGGGACCACAAGGATTGGACAAGAGGATTGGCTGCTTGCTGTGAACGAGCGTCGAGCAGAGGCAACGGAAGAGGACCAGAGAGCTGGAAGACCAGGATTCGACAGAGACGACTTCTGCAGAGACAGGGTTGGGCCGTAGTGCAGGTTCAAGCGACTGGACAGGATCGAGTTAAGATAAGTGTATTTTTCTTTTCTTGTCTGTAGGTATTCTTTTTTCGGTAATATGGAACAAAGGAATCTACCGCTTTTCAATCACGAGAGTGATTTGTGGAGTGTGTTCAGGGTACGTTTTGAGCAATTCATCATAGCTGATGATGAAAAAATGTCTGAATCAAGGAAGAGAGCAATATTTTTAACCTCTTTGTCTGAAAAAACTTTTGTTTTATTACAGAACTTGTGTGTACCAAGAAAAGTTACTGAAGAAAAATTGTCGAAATTATTTGATCATTTGGATAATTTTTGTAATGAAACTGTTTCTCCGTATATAGAGAGAGAAAAATTTTACTGTATGAAACAGTCTGAACATGAATCAGTAAAAGAGTTTGCTTGTAAATTAAAAGAGCGTAGTGTTAAATGTCAATTTAATGATCGTCTGGAAGAATCTTTGAAAGATATTTTTATTATCGGTTTGTGTAATAATCAAATAAAAGAAAAGTTGTATTTGGAGGACGAGAAAAAGGGTTTTTCTCAAATACTCGAATATGCAAATGTATTGGAATCGGTATCAAAAAATAAAAATATGATAAAAAGTTGTAAATCAGAAATTTGTGAAATCGAAAGTAAACAGAATAGTAGGTATAATAAAAATAGTGCACATAGAAGGAATTTCAACGAAGTTGATAAGAAAAGGAATAGATCAGTATCACCGCATGTTAGTAATAGGAATTTAAAATGTTTTGCATGTTTATCTGATAATCATTTAATTAAAGATTGTAAATTTAAAAATTTTAAGTGTAATAAGTGTAGAAAAATGGGTCATATTGCGAAAGCATGTAAAAACGATCAGTTTGGTAAAAGCAAAAATAGTATTTTTACTATGGAAAATAATAAGAACGTAAATGTTGTTTGCAATACGGAAGGTAATAATGAAATTGTAAATCCATTCATGATTAATATATGTATTGGTAGTCAGATTATTCGCGCGATGATTGATACAGGTGCTAATGTATGTGTAATTCTGAAAGATATTTATTTTAAGAAGTTTAAAAATTATAAATTGAATAAACCGACACGTATTTTGAAATCATACGACGGTAGTATTTTAAAATGTATTGGTATGTGTATAATGGAAGTAACATACAACAATATCAAACAGGTGATTGAATTTTTCGTAGTAAACAATGGCAACAGTGTAATAATAGGTAGGAATGGTATTCGGAAATTCACCTTATTGGGTGATAGCCAATCACTGACGAGAATTCTTAGTGGAAAAAAAAATATACCGACGTTAGCAGCAAATAGATTGCAAGTAATGCAAGTTGAGTCTAAAGATAATTGTTCTGATTATTTATCGAGAGTACCGGTTAGTGAACCAGATAATAGTTGTGATAACTTGACAGATAATTATTTAAATTTAATATGTGACAGTGAGCAAATTTGTATAAACATTGAGCAGATTAGTGAGTCAACTAGTTGTGATGATGTGTTAGTGCGTATTATGTATTGTTTACAATCAAAATGGCCGGATAAAGTTAACAAAGACAGTGATTTGTGGCATTTCTGGATAAAAAGAAATGAGTTATCGATTATAAAAGGGTGCATTTTGTGGAATCATAGAGTAGTTATTCCGTCAAGCTTGAGAGATAAAATTTTAGGTATGTTACATAGATCTCATCTTGGTATTGTGAAGACAAAGGGTCTTGCAAGAGGTTATGTTTATTGGCCGAAAATTGATAAAGACATTGAAGAATTAGTTAGTGAATGTTTTGAATGCTCAAAAGTTGCCGCATCGGAACCAAAAAATGTATTGACAAGCTGGCCTAAGGAAGAGTCGGTTTGGACGAGAATACATATTGATTTTTTTGGACCAATTGCAGGTAAATCATTTCTTGTAGTATGTGATGCATATTCAAAATGGATTGAATGCTTAGAAATGAAGAATATTAATGCGTTTTGCACCATTAAAGCATTAAAAAAATTATTTTGTCAATTTGGATGTGTCAAAACGATAGTATCGGATAATGGTAGTGCTTTTATGTCAAATCAATTTCAGAGTTTTTGTGTTGAACATGGTATAAAACATGTAACGTCACCAATATTTTCACCTTCTTCCAATGGTCAAGCGGAAAACACGGTGAAAACGTGTAAAATGTTTTTAAAAAAATTATTAATAAATAATATAAAATTTATGAGTGATTATGAAAATAGAATTGATAATTTTTTAGTTGATTATCGGAATTCTCCGCATGTTTCAACAAAGGTTGAACCATCAGTTTTAATGTTAGGTAGAAAACTAAGGACAAATTTTGACATTTTCATTCCTGAATTTAATTGTAATGATAATAATGATCATGAGGATATTATTGGACATAACTTGTTAAAAAGCCAAAAGAGGCAGCATTATTATTATGGAGGGAGAGAGAGGAAGGAATTGAAAACAGGTCAAAAATGTTGGGTAAAAGACTACAGGGTAGTAAACAAACCAACATGGGTTTTGGGACAGATTACTAGGAAAATTGGGAAGGCAATTTACTTGGTAAATGTTCTGGGTACTAGTTACACATGGAAAAGGCATGTTAACCAATTAAGAACCACAAGTGTAAAGTGGTCAGATGGGGGGTAGAAAGTTGTTCTCATAGTTCTTGTGGGTCTCGACTCTGAAGCTTATGGATTGCTTGAGTTTGGGCCCGGACACCCCAGTTCACTCCTCGGATGCTAAGTTGTGTTTCCTCTTGTTTCAGGTTATCGGGAGGGTTGCCTGGAGGCAGGATGGAGGAACACTTGGACACTCGATCCTGGACATCGGTTATCCCTGCAGGCCAGTGTAAGGGATGGATGTCAGAGGTTAAGTGTGGAGGAGTGTGAGATATGTGAATGAAAGAGATAGCATGTCTGTGTGTGTATATAGTGTTTGAATAGGCACGCGGCGCGTCATTCATCGTTACGCCGTTGATAGCTACCTCCGTGAATTGTTATAGTATTTGACCTTGAATTGTATCTTGTATATGTGAACGTATTGTAATTAAAGTGTAAAAGAATATAACATCTTTTACTTACAAAGAACTAAGAGTTTCACCCCAACAATAGTAGTGTATAGGGACACTATAATCAGTAATGCAACTCGCTCACGCGAGTCGCAATATTGTCTACATACTAACCTAACCAACCTATTTTAACCAAACATTTGATTAAAATAGGTTGGTTAGGTTAGTTTGTAGACAATATTGCGACTCGCGTGAGCGAGTTGCATTATATACTGTATTATAAAATCAATAAAAATAATATAACGTGTGAACATCATTTCAACGTTTTTCAATTAGGGTAAATTTAATGATAGTGGTATTTCTCTACAACATTTATTGACTCAATCAGTAATGCAACTCGCTCACGCGAGTCGCAATATTGTCTGCATACTAACCTAACCAACCTATTTTAACCAAACATTTGATTAAAATAGGTTGGTTAGGTTAGTATGTAGACAATATTGCGACTCGCGTGAGCGAATTGCATTATTTACTATATTATAAAATCATTAAAAATAATAATATAACGTGTGAACATCATTTTAACGTTTTTCAATTACGGTAAATTTAATGATAGTGGTATTTCTCTACAACATTTATTGACTCAATCAGTAATGCAACTCGCTCACGCGAGTCGCAATATTGTCTGCATACTAACCTAACCAACCTATTTTAACCAAACATTTGATTAAAATAGGTTGGTTAGGTTAGTATGTAGACAATATTGCGACTCGCGTGAGCGAGTTGCATTATATACTGTATTATAAAATCAATAAAAATAATAATATAACGTGTGAACATCATTTCAACGTTTTTCAATTAGGGTAAATTGAATGATAGTGGTATTTCTCTACAAAATTTATTGACTCAATCAGTAATGCAACTCGCTCACGCGAGTCGCAAAATTGTCTACATACTAACCTAACCAACCTATTTTAACCAAACTTTTGGTTCAAATAGGTTGGTTAGGTTAGTATGTAGACAATATTGCGACTCGCGTGAGCGAACTTGTTGCATTTTAACATGGTTTACAGGTACGCAGAGCGCCAATTTGTGTTTATTTGCGTCTTTGGTATACGTGCAAATAGCCCCCTTCTCAGCGAAACGGCTCAAGATATTTTGTAGGTACCTACCTACTCATTTTCAAACTTGTTATTTCTTGTGTTGGCAATAATCACGAAAATATATCTTTGGAAAAATAAAATAGAATGACGTATGGTATCTATGCTTTTTATATTTCGGTGTTCTTTAGTTAGATAATGCGTGTTATTTTTTTTATATTGGTGCTTCATTTTTACTTAAAAATCATGTTTTGAATATAAGAATATCGTTATATTAATATGTGATTACAATAATTTTAATGGAATATAATATATTCCACGGGTGTGAATGTGAAAATTGCAATTTTTATCATGGTTCGTAATTTGTATTCAAAGCGCTAGAGGTTTGGAGGCAGAATTGCCACCTATCGGTGACTTTCGAAAGTTTAAATTGTGTTAGAAAACTAACAAATCGTCATAGAAGTTCCATATATTTTTCGTAAGTTTATTTTATTTTTTTAATTTTTTTAAAGCTTCACCGCCAAAAGTTATTATTTTTCCCGTAATATATACGCGTTTATCTATCTATTGATATAAAAATTATTACGATCGGCGAGGGACAGCTCTTGTAAATAATTACCCAGTTTTCCTTACATTTCAACACATCCTAGATAAATTTTCTCTAAATTATTAATAATTAAAATGTTTTTTAGACAAATAAATCCGAAAACAATTCACATTAGTCGTTATTTTCTATAGAAAAACGATGTGGTCTGGAACCAAAACGCCAAAAATCCCCCCTGAAAAATGACTCACATTCGATTCATACAAAATTTGCTAACTACGACATCTAGTGTATTATATGAAAACCTATGCCTCCGTCGCTATGGATCATTGACCCCATGTACTTAAAGGTCCAGGTCATAGAATTATAAGGTACAGAAGCCGCGTGTAGTACAAATTTCGAATCCAAATGTATGAAAAGTTTTTTTTACATGTGTGTGTGAGGTGGTAGATCGGTAGGTGGACGTATTATGTAGGTGTGCGTATCGGTAGGTGTACGTGTACGGCCGGGCGAGTGAAACTCAGAACATTGTTCTTAGTTTTTGTTGTCATACTTTCATTGCGCTGACTAGGTATCTGTATCATATAATATAATCTAAGGTCCAGGTACTTAAAGGCGTGTTGGTATGTATGAAATAATATTATCTTTCATACAATTCGCCTATACAATAATACGCATATCCTTCGCAAATAGATGAGTTTCATGATTTCCTATGATTCCCATCATCAAACGTCTTGGCTTAGTTCAGATGGAACCACCCAGAAGTAATCCCTTTATAATGAAAAAGTAATTATCGAATTCGGACGACGTGGTAAAGAATTATTATAAATTGCAGACGACTTTACAAATTGAAGAGTTTCTTTTTTTTTTCTCGTGAGTTACATCATCAACTCGATGAAATTCATATGATCATCTCCTAAGGACTCTCTTCTTATTAAAAAATAAATCATTAAAATTGGACAATTTTGTAAAGAGCTATTATCGCTGAAGTGCAAATTGAAGAGTTTGGTGGTCTCATGATTCCCATCATCAAACGTCTTGGCTTAGTTCAGATGGAACTACCCCAGAATTTCTCATGGATTCTATGATCATATCTTGACCGAATGGAATTGGGACCAATTGGACGGTAACTACTCTCTTTCGAATGAAAAAAGAACCATCGATTTCGGTAAACATGGTAAACAAAAATCGCTTGCTGGACATACATAAAAAAAGTTCACGTCGAATGGAAGTCGGTTAAAAATGGATTCCATTTATTTCCAGTACATAGATATGTATATTAAACACTTACTATACAATTATTTTTGATCGAGTAATAATAAATTAATTGCGTTTGCCTAATTTACTCTGTGAATTTTTACTAAAGGCGGGTAAAAGGAAATATGTTATGTAACAAAGTGTAAAAAGGATTAATGCCCTGGTCCTCAGGTAGAGCTGAGTTTATATTTAAATATTCCATTTGCCCCAGTACATTAGTCACTGTGAGAGTAATTAGCCGCTTTGCAGAATGCTAATGTGGAGGTATACCACTATATTACGCAGGGTTGTCATACGTCCCGTATATACGGGACTGTGACCATATACAACCATTGCGTCCCTAATTGATACATGTCCCATTTCTCGACAAAATACAGAAATGCTTAGATAATGCAAACACGAACTTCGGCGGTCTTAAGAAGGGCAGAAGTAAAAATATATTTTCAAGGCTGAATTGGGAAGAGATAGGCATAGGATATGATGCACGTGTTCTTCACTGCAGCACTCTATCAACACCCGCTGGTGTTTTGACTGACGATGTTGAATTAATAATGGTCAAGGTAGCAGATATTCAAGTACTTTTACTTATGAGGACGGAAAACTGAAGGGGTTTAGTAGAGTTCAACAAGTGAGAGTTTTTTAGTAGAACTATTAGTTTGTAATACAAAAACCTTCAAACGAAGACGAAATCCAACTATCCTTCCATTTCTTGGGTGGTATTTCGGGTAGACGGCGACCAGAAGGGATTTCATTTGCTGCTACATACGCAAGTCTATCACTGTCCATTCTGTCTACGTGGTCCCTCCAATGTCTTCTTCTGGAACTTAAACTAATTTTATTGGTTGATTCAAATCGGAGTATATCCCTGTACTAAAATTGGTTTGTGCACAGGAGACTTCATCTTCATTCTTTCGCTTGGCGAGCTCTAAATATGCTAATATCATGCGTTGTGCGTCTGTCAATGTGATTTCTATATGTAATGTAATAAAAATATTGAAAATATTAAAAAGTCCCATATTCATATTGGTCCTGGAAGTTGTGATAACCCTAAATATATGACTTTACATGTTACCATACATAGGTCAAAAAACATAATAAACACAATATTCACGCGTGCCTATGTGGTGAATGAAAAAATTACATGACTGAGTACCTACTTATCAAAGAAATAATGGCAGCAAAAATGTTTGCTATGGAGGTAATATTTTTTATATTACAAAGGAGACTGTTTTCATTTACTCACAACAGAAAAACCACCAAATTTATATAAAAAAATAATTTTGTGTTTAGATAAATAATATTTAAGTTCCTATCATCTCCATAATATAAATAAATATTGGTTCAATTAAGGGCTTATTGCAATTCAGTGACAACTTCCAACGTTCCAACCAATCCGTTATCATAAAAATGTACATAGATGTATGAAAGTGTGTATTATTAACCGTAGCAAAATTATAGTTGGGTAAAATTCCTAAAAATATTCGAATAATATCTCTTTCGCGCCCATTACTGCCAGAATTACTCTATCTTTCACTTTTTTAGAAATTTCTTCAAAAGGCAAGTAGGTACCTATTTGTCTCTCTTAAAACGGGAATAATTCCTAATCAGACATATTTATGAAAGTAAGTGTTATGTAGATATATTAAGATTAGTATTAGAACTTTTAGAGTGCATTTATATTGTTTTGCTGTCTTGTGTCCTTATATGTATATTATTACCTAAGCGATGTTTTTATTTATTTACAGAATCTAAATATTATTATTATTATTACATTAAAGAAAAAAAAAAAACATTGGAATAATGCAGTTCAGAAAAAAATAACCGACAGCATAAAAATACAAGTATATAATTTATAGGTAATATACGAGTATTAATATAAGTTCGTTGGGCCAAACTTGGACTTTTACAAACAAGACAAAAACAGCAATCAGATCATGTCAAAGAGCAATGGAAAGAAGCATGTTAAAATTGCGGAAAATACATAAGATTAATAGTGAAACTATTAGGAAAAAGACAAAATTAACAGATGCGCTAAAACAAGCTTTAAAATTCAAGTGGCAATGGGCTGGATACTTATCGCGTTTCACAGATGATAGATGGACTTTACTAACCACGATATGGACGGAACCCAAAGGAAAAAGGATAGTTGGCAGGCCGTACAAAAGGTGGATCGATGATATAATAACAAAAGGGGGAACGGACTGGAAAGAAAATGGCAAAGATAGAACTATATGGAAACTATTGGAGGAGGCCTTTACCCAAGAGGGATCCATTTCATGAAAAATATACATATATACATACAAATAAGAAAGTAGAAATAAGTTTAAATACTGTACATTAATTAAACTAACTACTAATTAAATTAAATACTTATATATTATGCTTAACAATTTTTAAAAAAAAATGGAATAATAAAAGGCTTAATTAAAAAAAAATATAATTATAATATAAGTTCGTGAAACAAATAAATCTTTTTTTTCTACGTAAATGTTTATGGGCAAGCCACGATTGTGTTGTTGGGATATTAATACAGCTTGGATTATTTTAAATCCAAAATACAGTTACTAAAAATCTGACTTTGGCCTCTCTCCAGGATTATTTTTCACTCAGCGTTCGTTCTTTTCTCCATTAGGTGGTCATCACAAGTCCCATGGGCGCTCACACCGGGCCAACGGGGCGGCGGCAGGGGGCGGGGGGTCAGCAGCGGCGAGAGCGGCGGCGTCCCCCGCCAGGGGCAGCATCGCGGCGGGGGCTGGAGGGGCCGGCGCGGCTCTTCCCCCCGCCGGCACGGGGCGGGTCACCCTTCCCCCGACTGCCGCGGCGCCCGCACCGCAGTCGGCGAGGAGTCAGCCACAACAGTTAGCGCCACCTAGCCAACCCTCGTAAGTATTTTTATTTGTTTATTCGATTGAGGTACAACAAAGCTGAGCACAAAGGCCATAAGGCTGAATCTTTTCCGGCCAACCTAAGCTACGCGAAGTCTCAAGAAAAGAAATTACAAAAATTAAACAGACTGATCACACAGGCAGAGGACTGTCGTTCAAGAATTATTTGATAAATGTAGATCTTCCTTAAATATTTATACTATTGTAAAAGTAAAGACGATTTATCATTTTCTTAAATTATCTCTTTCCTTAGCTCAGATTTGAATATTATAAGTTGAAGCCGGTCCTGTGTTAAATTGTAGGTATAGATTTCGCTATATATCTCGAGCCATTTTACTGAAGGGAGGCGATTTACACATATACCAACCAAGCAAAAAGACACAAATTTGCGCTCTGCGCACCCGGATGCCTGGTTCAAGACATTTGGCGTCAACTATATCTATAACAATAACTACCTTTCTTATTTTTAAAATAATGTAATTTGAAAAATGCTTTTAATACCTATTCCAAGTTTTATTATAAGTATGGAAAAAAGAAAATGGGTAGAAAAATGATTATTTTCACACTTTTTTTCAGTGGACCACAACCCTTAGCCCCCTCACCGAGTCCATCGGCCGCCAGTCAATCAGATAAAGACTGCCAGGATCCACAAGTAAGATTTTTTTAAATAATGTTTTTGTCCTTGTAACTCGCGACCACGAGATTACTAACCCAGCGCCATGGATGTATATAAATGCCCAGCGCGCTGACCGCTCTTCCACCACCCATTTAACTGTATTTTCCTTAATAATTAATTTATTCTGTTGAAATTGAAAATGGCAAATATTTAAAACATTTCCAAATTTGCCTATATTGATTGTTAACACTGATACCAATCAATGAGGTAAAAAAACAATCTCACCAACTTGCACTGCATACATTATGAAATAGAAGTGTCAAAATTCAAAAAAATAAATGTCAAAATATTAGATTTATAAAGGCATTGAATGTCATTTAATACAAAATTGATTCAAATTATGTTTATCAATTTTAACTATGCAGGATTTTGTGGCTGAAAATGGGTTTAAACGTTATCGAAGAAAGAATGAACAAATCATTCATTTGTGGAATAAAAATAATGATTATTAATTTGTCATCCAGACTTTGTTTCTTTTTGAGTAGGTATTAATTTTGTTTTTAGATATAATTTCGTCAGTTGCTTTGTTAAAAAAGTGATAAATTTAAAATTAATGTGTCATTGATTTTTTTTATAAACAAATATATTAAAAAGGATTTTTTTATTTCACCAGATAAGAATTATCAAATTTTTGTTGGAATATTAAATGAAAATACCACTTATTTATTTTTGCATTCCAGGAAAGAGCAGAAAGAGTAGAGGAAGAAAGAAAGAGAAGATTGCAGCTGTATGTGTTTGTATCGCGGTGTATAGCATATCCGTTCAATGCCAAGCAACCAACAGATATGACAAGAAGACACACAAAGGTCACACCGCATCAACTGGAGACTATACAAGCCAGGTTTCAGGTAAGACATATCTATGTATCGCCAGTATTTTAAAAAACATACAAATGTAAAGCTCGGAGGAATCATTAGATTGGAGACGCCTGTAAGTGAAGATTTACTGACCTCAATCTTGATACACAAATCTGATCCCAATATGGGGATATTGTTATCGGATTTGATTGTCAATTATAAGGCAGCAGGTGTTTATCCAACTGTTGATTTGTTCAAGAGAATTTATATCGTAATAAACCGACAGCATTCTCAGCTCTTCGTTCGAAGTACAATCAGCAAGATTATGGAATAACAGCCAGACGAAACAATTCCTTTACATTTTCTGGTTTACTATTTTAAATATTAACCAAAAAGTCTGGTAGTGTTTTCAAGTTAAATAACAGATACAACAATAATTAACAATTGCAGGCCTTCTTGAAAGGAGAGACTCAGATCCTAGCCGATGAAGCATTTCAGAATGCCGTGCAGAGTTATCACGACGTCTTCCTCAAATCGGACAGGATTCAAGATATGGTAAAGTCGGGTGCGTGCAGTCATCATGACTTTAGAGAGGTCTTCAAAAACAATATTGAAAAAAGAATAAGGTAAAATAACTTTGGCACTACTTTGTAAGAACTATCTTTGGAATGAAATTAAAATTAGGTATTTGGAATTCACATCATGTTTTCATAATTAATTAGTTTTATGTTTCAAGAATATTGATGAAAATATTTGGAATCGATTTAGGGTTATAAATTAATAGGTTGGAATTAATGCCAATGTTGAAAAAATATTTTAATAAATAATTTTTAAAATTAAAATTTTAATAAATGGTACTGGGAAAAAAACACTATGTTTGGTTCATCCTGAATAATAATGTCATCATTCAGTTTTTTTTTGTGTCATCGTTATTGATTGGTCATGGCTAGAAATAGTAGTGTTTTGCGGATGTGTAAAACAATCATTTTTAATATACTTTTTTTTTTGGCAGGCAAGGATTTAATCTTTTCATTCACATGTATTCTTTATATACAATTTATAATTGTTTACAACGATAAAAATATTATGACAAATCAGTCTATTATAGGATTTTTATTTAGTTTTTATTTCTTTTGAAAAATGGATAACACTTGAAAAGGTACATGATGAGGTCCGATGACGACAGCTATGTGCTCTAGGAGTATGCTCCTTGGGTTGCTCGGCTGTCGTTGGTCGGAACCTGCATTGTAATATTTGTTGTTAGCTTACTAACTACCGAACTTGTCAACCTCAGGTAAACCCTGATATGAAGGTTTCGATGGTTGACTATATGTTATATTGTAAATGTCTTTATACCTAAATAAAAAACTCAAAATGGAGGAAGAAAAAGAAAATAAAAAAAAATATTATTTCTGTTTAGTGTGGCTCCTGACAATGGATCATAGATATACAGAATATGTCCATGGACCTGACCCTCTGCAAATTGTATATGGTATGGCATTGGTAGAGTGGAGAATTCTTAGCGGCGTTAAGATTATTTTACTATACAAATTTTTTTTATCCATTAATGTGTTATGGAGTTTCATTAAGAGATTATTTGTAGAGAAGTTACATATATTTGTTCTAAAAATGTTCCATTCAACTGTGATAAATGTATAATTGATTCAAAAAACATGTCTAAGTTGTCTCTTGAATCTGATTTCAGATCGCTTCCAGAGATCGATGGTCTCAGCAAAGAGACAGTACTGACGTCGTGGTTGGCCAAGTTTGACTGCATATTAAAGGGAACCGGTGAGTAATCATCTTGTTGCATCGTGGGCTGTCCCGACATCTTCATTGTATATCAATAGTTGCCAATGCCTTGATCCATATTATACATATTATATATATATATATTATTATTATCATTACCTATATCCCACAATATTATCTATTAACTCTTTCACTTTGCTGTGTCTAGTTAGCATTTTAATATAATTTACATAATATAATATACCTATGTCGATCCATAACAGAACCAATACATTTTCAAATACGACTCACAGGAAGATACTAACCTCCAATTTCACCATGGTTCATTTCAAAATTTCATTTATCCAAACAATCTTATCACCACTTAGTGACGGCGCATCATCTCTTAAGGAGCTGTCTTCAATAGATTGAACCAATTGTAAAAGTATTTATAAAAAATAAACACTTGCACCCTGCGCAAGTGGCAATAAACATGTTACTTGCGCAGGGTGCAAGGAAGAGTTCATTATTATTATTTTATACGATATTGTTGGTACGACTGTCAGTCAGTGAAATAAACTGAATAATGTTACCATATCGCCAAATTAAGTTCCTTTAATCTTATATTTAAATTTAAATAGGTAATTAGAAATTGTAAAAGAAAACTATCTGCAATTTATATGATTGAATGAAACAAGTCTTCTTTTATTATTTCAAGCAAAAACAATTATTTTTTTAATGATTTGTGCAGATTTATTAGAAATAACTTTTACAAAATAACAAAATAAGAAAAAAAATCCCTCATTGAAGGAATGATAATAATTAAAGATTGTGACAATTTGTTTGCATACAAATAACAATTTACGAGAAAGATCATTAAAAAAAATATGTCTTTAAAGGACCATGCTCAGCTATGAATATCCTGTTTATAACGCATAACATCAAATGCAATCATACCAACATAACCACAAAGTGCACTTTTAAATGAAACACACTTTACTATAAACTACAACTGGTTCCTTTAAATCATATCCGTAGTCAACTGTTCAAAAACAATGACGGCTTTGAGCGTGGTTGTTTAAGGATAAGAGCTCCGTATGAGTCCTCAGTTGATATGAGATTTAGGGTCGTATTACGGGTTATTTAAGAAAAATGTAAGAAAAAGTTGAGGTGCCGTAAGCAGTATTCTCGCATTACGGGACCTTACATTTTTCTCAAATAACTCTTGTAATACAACCCTTAATGTACCTTGGTGAAAACAGCTCTAAGCAACCTCTTATTATCTACCTCAGAGATCTTATAGTGTAATGCTGGGATGGCATTTCGGTAAATCATCTCTATTGGGAATTATGTACAATAAGCCCTCATCTCCTTTGCTAGCAAATTAGGATTGATTAACCCGTTGATATTCCAAAACTAGACCAATTATCCCAAACAGCTATCAATAGGAAATCAAAAAATAGCGTAGAATCTGACAAATGACATAAAATATACTTAATCATACTCTTTTGTTTTTGAATACCAGCAAAGTTTTTTTTTAGTTCCTTTGTATGTTATCAAAATTTAATTTCAAATACAATGTTTTTTAGTTTCTTGTGTGGATTATGATTATATTAAAAGGATTATCTTTCAATTCTACCAATATCTTCATTTTTAATCATATTTGATTGAATATTTCTATACTCCATTGATTTCAAAATATGTTTTGTCTGTGTATAAGTTATTTCAAATAGTTGAAATTCTCTCTTTTGTTGATTTCTTTGTTTAAAACAGAAATTGTTTCAACAATCTTAAAAATATTGAGTTGTTTCAATTTTTTACTGGCAGAGCTCCTTTATTATTTAAATTTACACTGAAATTATTCCTTCATATTCCACAGCCAATTTTTGTATTCATGATTTTTGTTCTTAAATCATACATGCCATATAATAAAATTACTTAACTTTTGATTGTTAATAAATGACACAACTTTCATGTTCCTAATTCAAAATTTCATTGGATTTTTTCTATCTATTCTATATCAAGAACTGTGTTTTTGATATAATTCTAAATTTAAATCAAAATATATATGTTTTAAATTATAAAATGGCTGAACTTTCTTCTTCCTAATTCAAATTATGTTCTTTTATTGGAATCTAATTATTTTTTCATTTATAACTTAGATAAATTTGAATAAGATTTGATTAATAATTTCTTATGTCATAGAAATTAGTTTATTACATCTGTTAAACATTTTATGGACGATCTTGGTTTATTTATGACAAATACAATAAATTGAGTGACTAATGTCAATCATACAATAAATTTAATGACTGGTGTCAATCATAAATCACACTGACACCTCCCAAACTATCATCACTATCATTTCTATCTTAACATTACCTATATATTATCAGACATGTTAAATGTTCCTGGCTCGATTTGAATGTTGCTATCATATTTATCTTGTTGTGTTTATGTCAGTGTGGAAGACCTTCAAAAATACTTTAATATTTATAAAGTTTCACATAAATATTAAATTAAAATTTGTGTTTAAAATATGATTATAACATATTATGTTTATCAATTTTATTGCTTATATTCTAATATCAATATCATTTACCTCGGTACAGGCTCAGCCTAGTGAGGTGGTGTATACCAAAAAAAACTATAAAAAAAATGTTTCATATAACTTATTTAAATTGTATTTTTTTAATATTTTTATTGATTGTATATTGTTATATTTTGTTTGGTTTCAATAATAAAAAAAAAATTGTCTCATTCTTGAAAATAACGATTATTTAAATGAAAAATTAAAAAGCAAATTTATTCTATTCTATTCTATTTTATTCAGTTTTGAATTTTTATGGACTTGTAATTTGGAAAAAAATCATATTTATCTAAAGATATAAACAGTATTTTTCAGAATATACGGATTTTAGTAAGAAAAATCAGCATTTCAGTGTGATAAACTGTAAAATCGAATTATTCAACTTTTTAGTTTAAAATATTATTTTAACTATACCAGAGACTTCTTGACTACTGCCATATGAAAAATAATTGATATCTAAGGTTAAATTTGTAATTAGATCTTCCTCACTGACTTCTGATGCCCTTATTATTGTCTGTTTGATATTATATCCAAAGTTGTTTATTTTTGCTTGTTCAATGTGTGTATGTTGGGTGTTACATGTGCTCTATCTGTCTCCTTCGCACTCACTCTAAACACCATTTGACCAACAGGGATAACAGGTAAGAATCGCTCATGACTTGTAAAACATTGTACTGTTTTTTTGTACTAATTTTTAACTCTGCTTTTTCCGTGTACTTTGTGTTGATGTGTTCTTCATTTGAATTTATGTGCAACGCATTTAATCTGTGTAGATATTTTACAACACAAAATACTCAATTATTGCAAAATTATGTTTTATTTTATTTAATACAGTACACAATAGTTTGGCATGCATGTGTATAGGTACACTTCAAATTAATAATGTATCTGTTGTATAGTTTGGAATATAAATAATTCCATAATGTTCCAAATTTCAAATACAGTTTTGGCGGCAATAATATCTTTGAATTATTATTTTTCTATGGTTTCAGCTTCAAATGCCTATTAATCAACACTTATTATTTGATAAATTTCAAACAATTCATGGATATATTATTTATTGAGGCCATTAAAGAAAAAACTTTAAATTTATATTTAAGGCACTCGTAAAAAATTTTATTTACATTAATTTAGTATAAACTATATTTTTACTGATAAAGGTTGATTATTTTTAAAATTACTATAAACAAAATCCTCTATTTTGTGCAGTTTTCTGGTAATATAATTTTTACTAGATGTTTTAGGATAGAATATTGACTTTTTTATTAGAGACCATAAAAAATGACAATATGTAGACTGGTATGTTTATTGAATCAAAAATAAATTAAATATATAAAAATGCATTAAAATTATGTCAGAATATTTATGTATAACTTCAATATTTTTTTTATATAAATATATTACTAATTGTTCTTGATTTATTAATTATTAACAAAGTGGTAACATTTTCCCCGTGCTAAAATAGTCTTGAAGATATAGAAAAACTAATTTTATCAAGAAAATGTAAAGTATTGTTTTTACAATTATGATTAAAATTATTTTCTATATTTTAAAATATTTTATCAGCTACCTACCTATATTTTCTTATATCTCTTATTTATTTATTTATGTCTTGTAAAAGCTTTTGATGCATGAAATGCTTACAGCTTACTCTGTAAGGTAACTTTAAAATTTAAAAATAATTCAATATTATGATTGTAGATTTAAAGGACAAGTTTGAAATGTACCTTATAATATATTCTAAATTAAAATGAAAAATCTCCAACCATATTTTAAGGTAATAAAAATACTATGGTTATATATATTAAGAACTGTCAGTTTAAATTCATAGATTTACATATTTTGAAATTTCTTCGTGCATTTTGTAGTTTATGGTATTTTTATCTGCATGTTTATATGAAATTAAAAATTCTATTTTGCCTTATGTTCGACAGGTACTTTACTCAACTTATTCTTAATAATCATTCCTTTAAATTTTATATAAAAAATGCATATGGATTCATTTCTTTTCTTAAATAAACAGGTTTTTTTTTCAGATTTATTTTTCTTCTAAATAGAAAATTTATTTATGTTTCAAACGATTATTATGTTTATGTCAAGAATTTTAACTAGGTATAACTTTTTATTTATATTGTAATAAGAATTTTCAAAATATTGTTTTATGGATTTGAACTGCATTGATGTAGAATTAAGAAAGTACTTTTAGCTCTGTGTATTATCCTTTTTTTGTGTAAGACAAGAAAATTGATGAAATGATAATAAATTGAAATTTAAAAGATGAAAGCAGTGGCATAAAAGAAAAATGTCAGACGAGGATTAGCAGTTTTTAAAAGAAATTCCAAATGTTAATAATAAAGAAGCTAGAAAAATAAATGTAGGATAAACAGTCATTTGATATATTCCTTGTCGACAGTCTTTCTGAAGATTTCAGCTCTTGAAGGTACTTCCAAAATCACTTTTCATATTTTTAGTTAGGAAAGGTTTGTTTACTACTGTTACACCATACATCAAAGTGATTTTTTTTTTCTCAAATTTTCACTAAAACATGTGTTAAGACATCAAAATTGAATGTGGAGCCATTGTACTGAACAATCACCAATTACAAACTATGTGCCTCCAGAACCACACCTAATACATTTTTTTTCATGTTGATGTACTTTTAATTGGATGTTTGTTTTAAGTAGAAACGAAATATTATGTGATGTGTTGTGGAACAGGAATCCCTGGAGACGACGACAGCAAACGACCATCTCGGCTTCAACAGCAGAGCCTCAATGCAGAATGTATCCTCTCCAAAGAACAGCTATACGACATGTTCCAGCAGATACTCGGAATCAAAAAGTTCGAACACCAATTACTCTTCAATGCATTATTGGTAAGTTGTACAAACTAAACAAAGATAATAATGCTGAATATAAAAAAAAATAGTAGGTAGTATCAACAATAAATATTGTAACACAACATGCCAAAATTATTTCTAATAAACAAGAGTAAATTGTTGGTCGGAAGAAATTGCAAAATGTTGTGTATTGAAACTGTATCTCTTATTCAAGATTATCGTTAATTAAAATAAGGGAACATATTCAATCTTTGTCATCCATTTGACTTTTGGCTAAATGTACATATTTTAATTTTATTTCTATCTTCTTTTTCTTCATCTGTGCCGCTCCTAATGGAGGTTGGAGATCATCACACCAATCTCATCATGATCCTGCGCCAACCTTATTAGTGACGCTGCATCTGTAATCCCGAACCAATGCCTGAGATTTTTAAACCACGATATTCTTTTATGCCCCATACCCTGTCTTCCCTCTATCTTTCCCTCCACAATAAGTTAAAGAAGGGCATATCTATCACCATGGAATATGTGGCCAAAATATCCTGTTTTGCGTCTCTTGACAGTGGTCAGCAACTCTCTGTCTAACACTTTCATTGGAGACTCTATTATAGTCCTTCTGTATAGGCACATCTCAAATGCTTCTATTTTATTTAAGAGATTTCGAGAGTCCAACATTCCACTCCATACAATAGTTCTGGCAACACCTATGCTTTAACAGCTCTCGATCTTGTACTTAGCTTTAGATGTCGGTTACACAGCAGTTTTTGCATTTTATAGAAAGTGGATCTCGCCATCTCAATCCTGGTCTTTATTTCGGAATCTGGGTTCCACTCATCATTCAACCAGCACGCCAAGTATTTAAAACGTTACACCTGTTCTATTACACAGCCATCAATAGAGAGGATCAATAGATTGTTGGATCTCCGTTTGCTTACTAACATGGTTTTTGTTTTGAGAGCATTCATTTTAAGGCCAGATTCCCTTCCAGATTCATTGATCAAGTCAAAACCAAATTTATTTCTTTATGATGTGTTTTTAGTTTTAATTATTGGTCTTGATTCAAAATGAGTTTAAACAAAATTTATTTCTATATAATGTGTTTTTAGTTTTAATTGGTCTTGAATCAAAATGAGCATAAACAAAATTTATTTTATTTTTTAGTTGGATTCAGCAGATGAACAGGCAGCCGCTATAAGAAGAGAATTAGATGGCAGAATGCAGAGGGTGAATGAAATGGAAAGGGTAAAATATTTACAAATTTTTCTTTCTCTTATTTATAAATATGGTTCGAAATCCTCCCACTGTAGTTTCTCATCAATAAAGGAATAAGGCAAGGTTGCATACCATCACCTTGACTTTTCAATATGCTTCAACTACATAAGAGCACATGGGAGTGTAAAGATATGTAAATATAGAGTTTAATGATGCTTCTAGTTTCTTTTGAAGGTAAAAATTACTGGTAAAACTTTAGTTTGATGAAGGATGTGGTGTTTTTGGTCTGGGATACTGAGGGTTCTTTCACTCTGTCCAGAATCGAAAGCTGATGCCAAAGTTTGTCCTGAAAGAGATGGAGTCCCTCTACATCGAGGAGCTCAAGTCTTCCATCAACCTGCTGATGGCCAATCTGGAGTCTCTTCCGGTCTCCAAGGGGAACATGGACTCCAAATACGGCCTACAGAAACTTAAAAGATACAATCACAGGTAGGAAACAAATTACTCTCACATAGAATGTAGAACAATATGTCCACTGTATATTTTATTTTTATTTTTGTGGTTATATTAGTAAAAATGCAATGGGCGTTTAAAACAAATTGATCCAATGTATTATTTTAATAATAAAAAATAAATCCAAATAAATATTCATTATTTTAAATAAATAATTAGGTTGGTTTTCTCGCATCTTAAAAACATAACATTTTTTTTTATTTTCAATCATTATTTTTTTTCATACAATATTACAAAAACAACTTTTATAAAACAAAATAATTACCTTGATAATCTCTCGATAGAGTTGAAAACTCTTGTTCAAGAGAGGAGCATCGTACTTAACATATTATCCCATATTTGTTATACAACTTATACGACCATGTATTACCAAAAATATGACAATTTAAAGATAATTTAAATATATTTTGGTCTTTGTTATATTTTCAAAACAAAATTGCAATTAACTCACTTTTGGAATAGAAGAGTATTTTAAACCTTTTGACTGATGAAATCATAGAGAAAATATGTACCACTGTCCGTGTCTATGGATATGAGGTTGATTGAACTTATAATTAGTTATGCGGTGTACATGAAATTATGCCATACACCACCGTCTTATGCCAGATCAAACAACTAATATCATATGTATTTTTAATTATTATTCTTTATATTGGTGTGTATATATTATATTGGTCAATTTGTTTTAACTGTTCATTATTTTACTGTGTACAGAGCATTTATTTTGAATGGCAAGACGTTTCATAATACATTTTTTTAACAGATAATGCTTTTGATAGTTTTGAAATGCAATTGATTTCGCATTCAACTATTTTATTATACTAAAGAAAGTAAAAACACATCAAGATTATATATGTCTTTCATAATATACATGCATTAATATGCACTATTTTTTATTGAAAAGATTTTTATTTTATAAATATGATAAACATAAAACATTTTAGCAAAATATAGTGGTCGCAATGCAAAGTCATGTAATGTTCCACTCCAAAGAATTAATAGTAAAGATGTGTCCACGTATTGTCTTGTTCGCATACTTTTGTTTTTCTAAATTCAACTTTTATATTATATCAAATCTTATACTCAGTAAAATGTTCACTGTACTTATTTCAATATTATCTATGTACAATATTTCTTTTAAACTTACCATATTTTCTAATATTTACATAATGTACATATTGTGTTAGCAAAGATTATCTTGGGAGATTTCATTTATACTGCATTTCTTCCAATTTTCTGTATATTTTTTCATTATTTTATCACATTGAAACACTGTTCTCTTCCAAATTATATAGATATATAATAATTTGTTTATGTTTATGAAGCCATTGCCTCTCAATATCAAATGCCTTATGAAGCCAGTTTATTTAGAAGTTTTTTGTGGTTATATATTATAACATAACTTTAAAAAAGAAAAATATTTTTTCAAATTAAATACGTAATTTGTCCACTGCATATTTTTTTTAAATAATCTTTCATAATATTACATAACATAAGGAATGGGAATGATTTTTTTCCTAATATTTGAGTAATGAGTTAAAATTACATAATGCAACAAAATATAGAACGAATGCTTAGATATTTGATTTTATCAAAACCATTCATAATAATCAAATTACTTGATTGTAATAATTTTTTGTTGCCATTAAAACAGTATTCAGTGTTGTCAGTAGACAAAAACCAAAAAAATCACATAATATTTTTTTCATAAACAGGTCACATTCTTTGGTTTTATTTTGTAAAAAAATGATTAAACCAAACAAAGACTAGACCTTAGAATACACCATAGCTCACGTTACCAAGATCGGATGAACTGTCAATGTTGACAATTAAACGTAAATATTTTCAACATAATAATAATAATTAGTATTAAAAATCATACAAATACCTAAATAATATGTTGAAAAGTATAATTTATTTGAAAAATGTGATCAAATGCGAATACATAATAAACTTATTCCTAACCTCAAATGACAAAGGTGTTGATAACATTTTTCAAGTAATCAATTTCCATTAAGTTTATAAACCAACTCGCTTATGCAAGTCGCTAATATTATTAAACACTAACATGAACGAGTTTAATAAATTGAATAGAAATTGGTTTGCAGAAAAAAATGTAATCGACACCTTTGTCATTTGAGGTTAGGAATAAGTTTATTATGTACTTATTCGCATTTGATCACATTTTTCAAATTAATTAAGTATATTTCTCAAGATATTATTTACGTAAGTTTATGATTTTAAACACTATTTTTAGCTAAGGTGAAACTCGCCTCCAAAAAATTGAGCGTACTATATAGAGCGCGTAGATATTTTACTAAGACCCAGATCTGTATACTCTACAAAGCGCAAATACGTCCAATTATTGAATATGGTAGTCACCTCTGGAGTGGCGCCCCCCAATACCTACTGAATACCCTCGATGCTGTACAAAAGCATGCTATACGTCTGATTGATGATCCATCACTGACTGATGGATTGCAATCACTAGAACATAGACGCAAAGTCGGTATTTTAAGTTTATTCTATAGATATTACCACGGGAATCGCTTAGAAGAACTTGCATCTTTGGTCCCTCCTCCATCCACTCACAACAGAGTCACTCGCTTTACTTAATCGCAGCACCCATTCACAGTGGACCTTCAACATATACGAACAAGTCGCTTCTCGAACTCCTTTATTAATACAGCAGCCCGACTGTGGAACGATCTTCCGAATTCTATGTTTCCACCTTCGTACAACCCGGATCTTTTTAAAATCGGAATTAATAAACTCTTCTAGATTGCAAGCCCCTCCCAACGCTACGTAGTGCGCTTCTTCGGAAGAGTACAATGGACCCAAATCCTAATAGCTGGTGTCCCCTACGTAGACATGTTTAAAAAAATAAATTATATATTTTTTTATGTTGAAAATCCATTAGTTTAATTTCAACTTTGATAGCTCATCCGATCTTGGTAACGTGGGTGAGCTGTTGTGTATTCTTAAGTCTAGTCAAAAAGGTGACACAAATAAAAATTGCATTGGGTAATTTGATTATTAAAAAATCAACGACTTTTATTAAGGAATGTTTTATAATAAATGAAAAATTAATATTCATTGCTTTTTATAAATACATATGATTATAAAAATATGTTGAAAAAATTATTATTAAATAAAAACAATACAACGAAACTAATTTGAGTTGTATTTGCTTGACCAATCAAACGTATGGAATCCGAATGTTGCCAACAGAACACTACTAAACTCAAAGACCAAGTACACATCTGTCTATTTTATCTATGTCCACTTCTTATCTATTATAATTTGTTTTGTTATTATAATTTTTTTTTTATAATCTGCTCTTTTTGACACTCTTTACGATTTAGATAATACAATCATTCTGTCATTGTCTATGCTTTCTCCTTTACGCTGATGTAGACATAATATTATTCACTCACTCAATATTTTTCTGTTTTCCTTAGTGACACTTTATAAATCAATTATTACCTAATAAATTAGGAGAATTTAGAATTGTAGTGAAACTAATCACAAAGTAGATATGTAAACAACGGTTGATTCGTGATTAAAAAAAATAAACATTTTGGTTACCTATAGTTTTGTAATAGATTTATCAAAATAATAATTTTAAAGACAAAAAATTTATTCAAATATTTATAGAATTGATAAGTAGTATAGGGACCATCACTGAGCTGAATTTAAATATTTTTATGGGTGAAATATTCATATTTGGAGTCCGATCAGTATGTATGTATGTTGAATATTGGTAATTATTATTGTTCAGAAATAATTGCTATTTTGACTGTGTGTATACCAAATCTGTCAATGTTGGCCATCTTGGCTCATTTGGTCAGGTATCCGACTGCTGATCCAAAGGTCCCGGGTTCGATTCCCGGTGGAGGCACTGTTTTATATTGTGTTTTCAGTCTGGATCTGTGAGACGGTTAATATCGTAAGTCTCTAGAATGTGGCAACTTGTTATTGGGTGTGTGTTAAATTATTATTTGACATAGTACATGTTAGTTGCCCTAGAAACTATATAAAATAAATCTGTGTAGTAAAAATAAAACATAACCTAAAATTGTGTTATGTAGGTAGGTACCTACTTTTAAAGATACATAGTTAAATATTAAATTTTGTGGATGTTCTAAACTTAATAGTATTTTTGTTTGTAGCTCAATTTTAAATGGCATAATTGAGAACAAATGACTGAGCGGTTTGTGTGTTACACTATCATTAAATTTATACTCGTAGCGCAAGAATTTTTTCTCAATTAAGGGAATGTTTGAAAATGAATGTGTTTTTGTCTGATTCGAGACATATTGACCGCTTTATTATGCTCTTTTGTAGATTTTTAATTGTTTGCAACAGAGACTGAAAGGGTTTTTATTGATAAAATGCTCTAAGGTGGTTTAGGCACATAAAAAAGAATGTTCGATGAGCATCTAACAAATAAATACATAAATTTAAGTGGCATTAGGGGCAGACTTATTAAAATTAAAAGCATTAAGGTGTTATAAAAATTAACTTTATAACTAAATTGAATGATCATCGATGACATTGTAAACCATAAAAAAAATTTAAGTTTATTTATTTTTAATTATTATATTATGTATTGCAACATTATTAATAATAATTCAGGACTGTTTTAAGCAGATGAACGCATATATTTTAGTAGTGTGATTATAGAAATATACGCAGGGCCAAGATTCCATACTTTATTCTATTAAAATTTAATATATATTTCAAATCAACTGTTGAAATATTAACATTCAATAATTATGACGAAGAATGGATTACTACATATAATTTATATGTTATTATTTAATTTGTATAATTGGCAAAAATAGTACAGCTGCATAGATAATTTTTAATATGCTTTCTTTCCATAGAAGCAACAATATATTTAGATCATGCTGCTCTTTAGTACATTTTAAAACAATTTTTTTGTAGAAGCCGTATTTGTAGAGGCTGTATTATCGAACATATAATATTTGGTCTTTAAATCGTCAATTATTTTCATATGCAGGATTAAAAACGTCATACTCAAGCAGTAAATTTTTGAATATTAAATGAAATTTTAAAATAAGAACAAATTGAAATTATTCTATTTCAAAATGCACTTTTTTGAAAATTTACATTTTTTTTTGACAGGTTAACAGCACCTTTTGACAAATTTACTGCACTTCTTTTGTTTTGATCACTTTACCCAGCATTTTTCTTGACATGTTTACAAAACTTCTTTTTGACAAGTCTACAGCACTTTTGTGTTTGACTCTCCACATCAAATAACCACCCAATGTGTTTTTCTTTATTGAGTAATATAAACACACAACTTTTCAAGCACAAGTATTGTGAATATAGTAATACACAATATTTTTTTACTCCACTTTGCACACAAAATTACACAGTGAAAAATTCTGACTTAGACTGTGATGTGTTGTGTCATAAATATAATTTTTTATCATGTTTTAGACAATTTAATGATGTATATGATTTGACATAGTAATTTGTTGATGTTATTAACAATAGGCAAGAATTTTGCATCCTTTTGACATATCAACAAATACATATTTCAAATCATATGAAATTGTTCATTTTTTTATAGGAACTTAGAAATATATTGTAAATAATTTAGAAATTAAAGATTACATTTGAATTTTAAAAGATGATTTATTTACCTACCTAGATTTATTTAGAGAAAACCATGACGAATAAAATAACATCAAATTATACGATATTTATATACATTTTCTCCCCAGCAGTGCAATGTCTTTCTCAAAATATGGCGATCTAATTTGGAAACCATATCCTAATAGCGGTCGGACATAAGTCTTATACATTTTTACCAGTAATTCTGGGCTAATATTATTGGACGCTTTACATATCAGATATGTCATACTGTTAGCTCACATTAAAATACCTAGAATATGTTGGTCCCATTTGAGATCTTTAGACAAATAAATTAAAATATAAATAAAAAAATATATAATAATCATAACCGCCAGTTGATAACAAGTAACTGTTGCAAAATATTATTTAAAAAAAAATTATGGAAGTCTACTAGGTCTGCTGATAGAACGTGAATGAAACAATGAATTAATGTAAATGATTAAAAGACTAGACGATGGACGGACTTAGGATGAATGCTAGCAAATCAAAGACAATGGTCTTTAAAAAGAGTGAAAGCAGAACAGCGTGTAAAATAAGGGTAGAGAACGAATGGCTCGAGCAAGTCGACGAATATGTATACTTGGGAAGCATATTTCAACGGAATGGACGGCTTGATAAAGAGATCGAAAGAAGAGTTATGGCAGGAAACAGAGTGAATGGAGCACTTAGACCAATTATGAATGACCGCAACATATCAAAGGATGCCAAAGTTGTCATTCATAAGGCCATCGTAGTGCCAACCTTGACGTATGCAAGTGAAACCTGGACATGGCAGAAGACGCATGAAAGCAGAATAAATGCAGTTGAAATGAGATCGTTAAGAAATGAGGACATAAGGAAAGAATGTTAGTTGAAGAAAGATGTCATTACTAGAATGAAGGTGAACACATTGAGATGGTTTGGTCACATGGGGAGAATGAATTGGTCACATGGGGAGAATGAATGAGGAGCGCCTGACGAAGAAAATATACATGGACATATACAAGAAAACATACATGGACATATACAAGAAAATATACATGGACATATACAAGAAAATATACATGCGGAAAGGAATGGAATGAGAGATCGGGGACGCCCAAGAAAGGGATGGAAATGTTAGAAGTGTGAGCAACAGACGAACATGTATGAGACGATGCATGAATGTGGACGAGGCGAGAAATGCGTGCCAGGATAGAAAAATGTGGCGTTCGGTTCTCTCTGCCTACCCCGCAAGGGACATGGCATGATGGTATGTATGTATTAAAAGACAATCAAGTCTAAAGATAAGAGTGTGGTGTGTGATTCAGTTTGCAAATGTTCCTAGCATGATGTGTGATACTCAAATAGGTGATGCACACTGTAGTGATCTTGATTATTTCGATGGCCGAGTGATTTTTACGTTGTCTATGATTTTACATGAGACAGCAACTCTTTTCTTCTGAATTATATCAAATCAATATCATATAATTAATGTTGTTTGTTTTTCGTCTATGGTTTACGCACATGCTTTAAAAAAAGACATATGGATTATTGATCGATAAAAATATAAATAAATTCAAAAAATTTATTAAATGTTGCAATAAAAAATAATATTTAATTTTGGTATGTGATTTATCAAACAGATGTCTCTGATCCATATGCCTATATAATTATCACGCTTGTTTTTAAATACATTTTTTTTTGTTTGTTTTCCTTTCAACTTTTAGACAAACTGCAGTTGTAGCCAATATAAAGTAAGTTTTAATTTTTAATATTAATGTAATATTGTTTTAATAACCTAATATTTTACAAAGCTTGGATATTCGTCCATGTATAATATTTTATATTTATATAGTTGATCTACAATTTTTAATCTTCAGACAATTGAACAAATTATTCTTTTATGACTAGTTGCATGTAACACATGAGATCCAACTGTCGATAGCGATAGTATGTATAGTTGAAGAATATGTACCAAACTATAAACCCATAGATACAAATTATTGAATATTTTCAGATATTTTGTTTTTTATACAACATATGTAGGTATGTATGTCAAGATAGGATAGTATGGAGGAAGATCCTTTTTCCTACCCAGAATATGCAAATAGCATGATGGTATGTATGTATGTTTGGAGATGAAGTATCAAACTATTAAGTCTTCTTACATATTGTGTATAGGCGACTGCCATACAAAATGTATGAAGCGATGTCGTCACTAAATTCAATTTTTAAAAAAATTGTTAAAAAAAAATTGAGATCTTCTACTACAATGTTAATATTTTTTATAGAAAATTAAATTATCTAGTTGGGGTGTTTCGGCTTTTTTCGATAATTGTAAAAGTTTTGGAAATATAGGCAGTTAAACTCATAAATTTATCATAAAAAAAATATTTTTCTTAATAAAAAATGTTTGAGAAACCCTGGAATTTTTTTGAAAAAACTAATTTGAGATTTTGTATTTGTCTATGTTTGTACCAATTTTCAGCGTTCTAGCGTTTATGGTTTCTGAGATATATGGAAAAATAAAATAAAAATTCAAAAGTTGATAACCCCTGACTGAAACAAAAATTCAAAATTCCGAGTATAAAAGTTTTGTAGGCCTGTAACTGTTTATATATTCTGAAATTTTAGGCTCTGTAAATTGAGCGGATCAAAAGTTATAAGGGGGGGACGGACACACACACAGACACACACACACACAGACACACACACACACAGACACACGATATGTTCTACTCCGAATTCTGAGTAAATCCGTGTATGGAACATATATGCTGCGAAGCCTCTAAGTTGGTGTTTTTTGACTTCAAAGATGGAAAAGCCGTGAAAAAAGTAGACCTCTCCATACAATTCTCGCGTATTCTGGCTTGATACATTGTCGATATGTTAAGAGAACAAAGTTCTCCTGAACAAATCGACAGTTGGATTAATACCTACCTACCTATATACTACTTACAAAAATACAATATCTAATTATACTGGAACATGCGAAGATTACTGATATTTACAATTAATTCTTCCAAAATATCTTATATTAATGATGCATTGTACCAATATGACTGATAATTACAATCAAATATACCGCAATGAATAAAACATTTCGAGATACCTCAATGATTTTTACAAGCAAACATACTGTGGTGAATGATACTTTCAATTAAACATTCCAAGATTACTGATATTTACAACAAAAAATACCAAAATGAATAATACTTGATACCAAGATTCATTCCATTCAAAATATGTTCCAAGATGAATGGTACTTGCAATTTAATGTACAGTAATGAATGACACAGTTGAATTTTCTGCAATGAATGATTCTTGTAATATAGAAATCTCATATTAATCTTTACCTAAAGTTGATAAAATCAACAATAATTTCAATATTATCTTTCGATGTGAAATATACTTACAATATCATGCAGAGCGGTTAGCGCGCTGGGTTAGTAATCCAGTGGTCGCGAGTTCGAATCCTGCCTCGACCGATTTCGTTCACCTATAGCACAAGCATTTATTTGCTTATTTTAGGGAACGTAGGAAGATGTATATGTACTTGTATAACAAGGACATATTCATTTTTATAAAAAAAAATGAGACTTAAATTGAAATTTGTCGAGATCAGTGATACTTACACTTATATTTATCGAAATTTAAATGACACTTATATCTTAATATACTAAAATGATTTATTCATGCACTCAAATAATTTAAAAATGATTTATTTATTCATTTGAATATACTAAAATGATGTATTTGTTCGCTCGAATATACTAAAATGATCTATGATCGCCTGAATATACTCAATTGAATAATGCTTAAATTAAATAATACTGAGATCAACTATACTTTCTCTTGAATATGATATTTACAAATAGTGATTAAGACCAGAAATTTACATTATTTTTGTAGGAATTCACCACAATAAATGCAATGTTTAAACAAATGCAATATTTTTGCTGCCCAAGTTATATTCTGAAATCTGTTTTGACCAGAGGAATATTAAACATTTTTAGTTAATTAATATTATGTACCCACTTTTGTGTCATTTCTGATTCCATAGAGTTTTGAAATATTTTTTTCATTTACTTTACAACAGTATACATTAAGTCCGATAATGTTACAAAAATATCAAGCTATTTTTAGATAAAAATGTAATTAATATTAAATTGTTCCACAATTTCTTACTGGAGGTTCTTTTGAACATATCATAATTTATTTTTGATAATGACTTGATCGTTTTTATTATTAGTCAATTGTGTATAGATGAAATAGATTTTCAACCATAGCTTAGGATGGTAAAGAAAATAGTTCTCAAAATAAGAGCATCTAGGTGAGCTTATTTTTATGTGTCAACAACAAAAAAGTATTTTTATCATTTACTAACTAATCATAATTTAAAATTTATGAATAATTTGATGTGTAATGGCAACATTTTTTCTGTTTGAATCTATGGTTTTCTAAATTTAAAAAAGTTTTGATTGACACGAAGAAATTCAAATTCATCAAGATGCTCAATATTTTGTACAAAAGTGTTGCATGAATTATGTCGAAAGAAATAAAAATAAATTATTACATTCCCTTATATACTAATTTACAGTAATGTCAAATCAAAAACAATATTTTTTTTAGCTCTTTTTGGTAAACTGTAAATTGGTATAAACCATATGGTTTTCACTCTCTCTCATAAAGAAATCCAAAGACTTTAATGAAAATAGCTCGAAAGATTTGTTTGCAAAATTGTGTCTATTTACCTTTGTTATTTTGCAAGTGTTTTTTTTTGTGATTGCATTAATAATTTTTATACCTAAGTCTTAACAATAAAATATTATATAAAAGTTGATAGTTTGAAATTTATCTGTACTCTCTCAGAATTTTTTATTTTCCAAAATTAAACATATCCATAAAACTCTTTTATTTTATAAAATTAAAACAGGGTCATGGCCCTGTTTTATCTTTCCTGTGGAATCTTTCTTTGAGAGCAAGTGATAATTGTTTTTTTTTTATTCAATCCGATTTTAATGGTACCTACTTAAAAAGTGTTGTGTCTTAGAATTTAACAAACTATTGTCAATATGTATTAATAAATAACTGATTGATTTAACACAGCTTTCTAATGATAATGACTGTCTTCCATCTCAACACACGCAATATCCAATTAATTTTTTCAACGCTTTCTCACTTTTGGATTATGGTGACTCGCTTACTTCTCTAACCTTTCATATTTTATTTAAAAACAAAAAAACTTTTTTTTCATTATAATTTATTTCGTTTGCCGATTCTTTTTAATTGTTTGTTTTTTTTATTATTTTTGTTTTGACCCCACCTTTGCCTTCGATGTCTTGATAAAAAATAAAAAATGACTGCCTTTTGACGCCAACCCATTGAAATTTTTTGTCTCTTTGGCTGATTGAATAAATGTTAAAATCGGTGTTTTATTTTTTTGTTTTTTATTTAAAAAAAAAATTGTTTTGTTTTAAAATTGGTGTTTGTTGTCGTCATTTTTATCCATGATATATATATATTATTTTGTTGGTTTTGTTTCACTGCATTCTTTTTAAATGTTAAATGTTTGTTGTATTTTTGAAAAACGAAATCATACATTATCTATGATTGATCCAACACTGATGTGTTCAATGTTTTGTATCTGTTGTTATTATTATTACCTTTGTCTATGGAATTGATAAAAATATACTTTATTGTAATATTGAAAATTATAAACCAATTTTGAATTGTTAATAATATATTTATGATATATTTTTATTTTAAATATTGGGCGCCAAAATTATGACAACAAATCATCCATGTTTGTTTTTCCGTTTTCTATTTTTGATTTTCGAATTTGTTCCATTCTATTTTTGAAATAAAATTTGTCTGTCTTAACGAATTGGGTTGGTCTATTGTTACGTGTATTATCGGTGGTGGCAGATCCCACGGTGGCGGAGATCCAAGTCCAAAGTTGAGTAAGCAACTTTGTTTTAGGTCACAAGGGTCACTGGCAAAATTGGAGGGAGATTCGGCCGACGCTGACACACAACTGACAAAGATGGACGTCGTATTAACGTTTCAACTAGAGGTGGTGTATTTCATCATTTTTGTTATTTATATGAAAGAGTGATTGTTATCATGACCCTAGTTTGATTGAGAGAAGATGTGGTAAAGTAGAATAATCAAAATTTCATACCATACAAATTTGTTGTGTGGTTGGTTGCATTGTATGTTTGAAGACCAATTTAAGTATACTGAAAGTTTACTTCCATATTATCTGTGACCAATTTCCTTCTTATGTGTGACAGCTATAACTATTGCCAATTTGTGTGTGACAGATATCACTATTACCAATTTATGTGTGACAGCTATCACTATTGCAAATTTAACAGAATTACCGCTATTTTAAATTTTTTTGAGTTGTCAACCATGAACTCATTTTGTTTGTGATTTTTTTGTCTCAAAAATTCAAAAATTTATTCCCCTATTTTTGGATATGTGAAAATGTGTTATGAAATCTAAATGCATTAATATAATCATAGTTTGATTTGTTTTTTATTTCCCAATTCATAAACAATTTTATCCCTTGAATAATTGTGAAATATTAAACAACTCT
This sequence comes from Molanna angustata, assembly GCA_963576475.1. Taxonomy (NCBI): domain Eukaryota; kingdom Metazoa; phylum Arthropoda; class Insecta; order Trichoptera; family Molannidae; genus Molanna; species Molanna angustata. Next base: position 1,495,225 of record OY754979.1, read on the forward strand.
TTCTTCATATTATTATTTTTATCCTTTAATTATTTTATTTTGTCTAATTTATGTTCATAAAATAAATAATTCAATATTTACATTGCGTGATCATGTACCTAAGTATTAATTTGATAAAAGCATGAAAGATTGGTTAGGAATGAATGTTGAAATTATTTTTGAAAAGAGTGAAATTTAAATGTTTTGTAAAAATGTGAAAGAATTACATAATGTAATTCTGATGCATATTTCAATAATAATAATTTGGATACTTTATATAGCGCCGTTTTCGTGAATATTTCACCTCAAAGGGCACTGAAAATTGTTTAAGATGTATCATTTTGGCACTGGTAAGTTTTGTGAAAAAGGTGTATAGTGAGATTTTTTTAAAGGATGAAATATTTTCGTTTTGTTTGATGGTGTGTGGGAGCTTATTCCGTGCATTTGGTCCTGCCACAGCAAATGCATGATCACCAAAATTAGTGGTGAGCACCCTGTTTATTTCAGCTAATTTTCCAACCATAGATGAAGATGAAGAATGAAGTGATGATTGTCTGTCGTTTATTGAGAGTGAAATTCAAAGTTCGGAGAGATAAGTAGGAGCCATACCGTGAAGTGCTTAGAATATCATGAGACAGAGCTGATATTCAATACTTTCAAGGAATCGCAGATTGCAAAGATGGCGAGAGATATGATGGAAAATCTTTTATTGAAAGAAAAATTAAAATAGTCTGAATATGATATGAACACAATTACATCATTGGATGATTCCTAACCAATTCTGGGGGGCAAGTCTGGTCTAACCGGCAAAATCAAAACCCTCATTAAAACCCATATCATGGATATAATTATCATATGGAGTTCTATGACATCTTAAGATATTATAGAACTCCATATAATAATTATATCCATGATATGGGTCGATGGCAGAGCAATTAGCATGCTGGGCTAGTAATCCATCGGTCGCGAGTTCGAATCCTGCCTCGACCGATTTCGTTCACCTATAGCACAAGCATTTATTTGCTTAGGGAACGTAGGAAGATGTATATGTATTTGTTTAACAAGGAGATATTCATTTTTTTTTTAATATGGGTGATCGTAAGGGTTTTGATTTCACCGGTAGGACCAGACTTGCCCCCCCGGATCACTCTAATCTAATTCCCTTGAATCATTGGTAATCTGTGATCTTAACTCGAGATGATCTCAGTGTATTGTGACATTCTGTTAGCATATTATTTTATTTATTTATTTATTTGCTGAATTAACGGCATAAGTTGCCTTTTACGTTCTATTAGAATAAAAATACACTTTTTGAAAACTACAACATAGAATTATAAAAATAAAACATTCAAAACACTTGTTAAAAACAAAACCTACTTATATAATAAAACAAGCAAAAAAGGTTATAAACAAAAAGAAAATTTTAATTGAACAGAAAAGGAAAATAAATAATAAAAAGAAAGAAAAATATGCATATGAAATAATAAAAACTATAACATTGAAAAACTTTAAATCAAATTTAAATCATTTAGAATGCTTTATGTATCTCTAGTTCGACCCCAAATTGACTTTAATACTGTGATATGGTCACCCTACATATTGACTGTAATCAGTGCCCCTTCCATCACCATCGTACTTTTCAACTTTGCGCTTTGCAATTTGTCGGCTTGTTTTTGTTCCACTATTACGTTTTTTCGCAAAGTAAAAGTTGCAATGTGCAAAGCAAAAAGTAGATGCCTATTGCAAAGCAAATAATAATTTTTTTTTTCGTGGAACGCGAACGCTTTGCCCTTTGCAAAATTCTCAAATCGCTAAGCGAAAAGTGAAAAGTTGAAAAGTACAATGGTGGAACAGGGCACAGGATGCAAATAGTAAGTAAGACTAATTAAGTGTAAAGAACTGAATGGATGAAAAAATGAAATTATGTTGAAGTTTAAATTTAATCAAAAGAAATTTAATCATAATTTATATTTGGAAATCAGAAATGGTAAGTAAATACTATTTACTATCAATTTATAAAAGTAAATCATTGCAATAACAAAAAAGGATCAAAATATTACATAAACAATCACTTAATATTTCCATTTGTTTTTTTTTTCAATTAATTTTATCTATCACACTTCTCTCTGGGTTTTTTTTTTTAATTGTTTTATTGCAGAATATCATCTGTAAATCTATCTGGACACATGAAATCGTAAATTACATTATTTTACAAATTACAATTGTAAATTTCAATCATGATCAACATTTTGTCAACAATATAAAATGCTTTGCTGACGAGATACGTCTTCACCTCTCACTCAAAATCAAAATCCTCGAGTTTTTTTACTGTCTCAGTCAATTTATTTTACAGTCAAACACTAAGACAAACAAAGCTCTTTGATAGCTTTCCCAGTCTGTGTCCAACTGGTCTTATAGAGTTCTTGCTTCTATAAAGAATCGATAAAGAATTCACAATATTATATTGACAGTGGGCCTTCATGGCATAGTGAGTTAGATATTTTGTCGGCCTTCTTGGCTCAGTTGTTTAGGTACCCGACTGCTGATCCGAAGGTCTCGGGTTCGATTCCCAGTGAAGACACAGTTTTTGATTGTGTATTCAGTCTGGATCAGTGAGACGATTAATATCGTAAGTCTCCAGAATGTGGCAACTTGTTATTGGGTGCGTGTTAAATTAATATTTGACATAATGTAGTACCTGTTAGTTGCCCGAGAAGTAATATAAAAATATATAAATTAAAAAAGTATAAAAAAATAATATATTATGACTCCTAAGTCAAAAGTTCTAGATTCCGGTGAAGATACAGTTTTCACTCTGGATCTGTGAGACGTTTAACATTATAAATCTCCAAAATATAAAGCATTAAATTGAATAATATTGAATTTTTTTTTTTTTAAATATCTTTGACTCCCGACAGGGAAAAAAATCCAAAGTTTGCGCATATGCTATAATAAAAATATTCGATTATATTGAATTTATTTAGAACATGTTTGTTGTCCGCAAAACAATACAAAATAAAATTACTTTTAACTAGTTGAATAGAAAATACATAGATACATATAAAGGTAAAAAATAATCTTCAATGTAATGATGTCTGTATGATCAGGTGGTGGTAATGGAAGTAAAAGGTCTCAAGTCTCTGGCTCCAAACAGAATAGTATATTGTACTATGGAAGTAGAAGGGGGAGAGAAACTACAGACTGACCAAGCTGAGGCCTCAAAACCCATGTAAGTCAAAATTCATTCGTAATGTTTATTTAACAAAAATATTATTTACGACCGGTTTTGGTTTTCATGATTACGAAAAGAAATATAAAAGTTCATAGACGTGGCACATTAAATCATCATTCATTCCTGAGATCTTGGTCACTTCTCTGATGCCATGCATACAAATATCTGAAGTCAATGACTGTGCACAAGTACGAATTTTCTACATACCTATTTAATATCTTCAATTGTTCTTTTGTACCAATTAATAAACTCTCCATGCTATGAAATTCATTATCCGAATGCAAAGTGGGTTTTGGAATTTGGAAAAGTAAGCAAAAATAAAAACTTTAGAGCTAAATAGTTAAAAAAGTGACAATTTTTAATTTTAATAAGATGATTTAAATTTGCTGGACAGGATACCTATAACAATAATTATACTTTTTCGTGACAATTTTTTTTATCGATCAATGTTTGTGTGTGTCAAGGTGGGATACACAAGGTGATTTCAGCACGACACAGCCACTCCCCGCAGTTAAGGTGAAATGCTTCACAGAAAACCCTGGAATGTTGGCGCTTGAAGACAAGGAGCTGGGAAGGGTGGTGTTGCGACCGACACCGCAGACTTCTAAGGTAATTTATGAATATTTCAATTATTGTTTTATGTGTCCCAATAAACAATAATGAATTTTACATAGACCTTTTTTTTTTTTTTTGCGGGTGGCAGTTCTTAAGGAGAACACACTTAGGCCAATTGGCCCTTTGTGATACCACAAATGGGGCTGTCCTCCCCCACACTCATTCCTCTTGAACTAGCCTGAGTACATTGACCTTGATATTGTATTGTTATAATTGTTCTTATAATTGCTTTTCGCGATTTCATTGAAGGGTATCTAGAAATGGAACAGAAAACTGCTAAGTATAAGCAGGGATCAAGAAGTTTTTTCTATGATAGCCTAATGGACATAGCATTTGCTGATATCAGAGACGTATTATACCTACCTTACCAGTTTTCGTCCTCTATGCTAAAGGTCATGGTCATAATGTACCTTGTTGCAGACCATTGCTCTCGAGGTCTTCCTGTCAGCTGGCAGATGTACGTCTCTATAAAGTGTTGTAACAGGAATATTTTACTTTATTTGGTCGGATCAATGCATCGGCGATCTATCTCTCGGTCTTGTTCCAGGCGCTTTTCGGACCATGATCAGCTTTTAAGGCTGTCTTACCCCCTACAAGCTATGTGTCCAAAAAAACTTGATTATACTTAGACATTGAGATGACAATCTCACCGTTATGTGAAGTTTTTGAAGAATCAAGATGTTTGTTCTTCTTGCTGTCCAAAGAATTGTCAGCATTCTTCTCCAGCACCACATATCGAACGCGTCTATTCTGTCTCTGTCTTTAGCCCGTAGAGTCCACGATTCCACTCCATAAATAAAAATGGAGAACACGAGTGTGCACACAATAATATTGTATAATATAGACATAATATTCTTCTTCTTCTTCTTGCCCTTTTCCCGTCTTATTCGGGGTTGGCTCTCCTGGTACATAATCGCCAGGACACTGTCCTGGGTTGTCAAGGTATCGATGCTGTCCCCCTGCTATTTGCTTTTGAATGCTAGACCACCAAGTTGCCGGCGGACGGTCCCTTTCCCGCCGAATAGTTTGTATGTCAAGGCTCTTTTTCTAACAACGTGATTTTCTTCATGACCATACCAACGCAGCCTTGTTTCTTTTAGTTTGTCCGCTATTGGTGCCACTTTAAAACTTCCTCGAATATAGGAGTTTCTGATTTTATCACTTCTTGTAACATCGCCGGCCCATCTAAGCATTTTCATTTCGGCGGAGTGGAGTTTTGTTGGTAGTATTTCTTGGTGGTGCAGCACTCACAACAGGGCCGGTCTGACAGCGGTCTTATAGACATACATATAATATTGTTGCATTAATTATAGTTTTAATTACAGGTTCCAGAATGGCACAGGATGAATGTTCCAAAGAATCTCCCCGATCAGGATTTAAGGATCAAAATTGCCTGTAGAATAGACAAACCTCTCAACATGAAACACGCTGGGTAACATTCTTTATTTAAGTATCAAAATTTCCTGCAGTAAAGACAATATTATGTCCTATTCTGATTCGTCTAAATTTATCCGTCTGAATTTTAGTATGTGAAAAATGTCAAAATGTTGACTGCGTTTATACGGGACTCATTACGTCACACTGCATGGAAGAAATCATTTTATCCATGGTCTCCTGTTGTTTATAGACTATTTCGTACTCTGAAACGAATCAGAATTGGACATATTATCAGTTTATTTATTTTTTTTTATTTATTTATTTATTTATGATCATATAAACATATACATTATTTTAATATAAGATAGCCGCCTCACTAGAATAAATCTGTTCTGAAGCAGCCACCTGTACATTTGTGAAATTATTACATTACATTAAAAAACAAAAGAATAAGAAAGCTATAAAAATAAACATTAGGAATACTTACATAATTTTAAATTAAAAAATACAGTTTTAAAAGTGAAATAAATAAAAATAAACACAATATAAACAGACAACAAAAAATAATTAGTTAAGAAATTATTGTTGCAACGTTACTTTCATTTTGGGTTCTACCCACATCGAGTAGCCACTTGGTACCACGGGCTTTGAATTGAGTTAACCCTTTAAGGTCCGATGGCAATTTATTATAAATTCGAGGTGCAGTAAATATAAAAAATCTTTGCCCAAATTTAGTATTCATTTTTGGCACCAAGTAGTTACCCGATATTTTACCTCTTGTGTTATTCAAGATGGAGTATTTTTGAGGAGGTTTGTTTTTTAGAAATAGAATTAATATTGATCTGGTATAAAGCTGCCTCACATCCAATACTTTGAATTGCTTAAAAAGTTCTTCAGAACAATACCTAAAAGGCTTTTTGTTGATAACTCTTACCACAAATTTTTGTGATTTAATTAGTGGATCCAGTAATGTACGCGCAGCACCACCCCAGGCACTAATTGCATAACTGATAATACTCTGGCACAGAGCGTAGTACACCATTTTTAATAGTGAAATGTTCATAAAGCTACGTAGAATTTTGAATATATATATTAATCTTCGCACCTTGGCGCTAACATATTCAATGTGTGGGACCCATCTCAGACCGTCATCCAATATTATACCGAGATACTTGATTTCAGTTGCCCTTTCAATAGTCTCGCAGTTACACTGTAGGGCTGCATTTGTAGAGCAAGTGTGTACTTTAATGAAATTTGGGATGGTGGGGTTCTCTTGTTTGTTGATTGAAAATGCTAAGAATTTAGTTTTTGTGGAGTTAAGAGTTAGTAGATGGTCATCAAGTAGACTCTTGATAGCTGAAATACATTTTTCTGCCCTTTTAAATGTTTCCGTCCATGTAACACCATTAATAATAATGGCTGTATCATCTGCGTAGCTAATTGTGATTTCGCTATCTATAGTAGTTTTTAAAATGTTATTTATATATATCAAGAACAATATTGGTCCAAGTGTGCTTCCTTGAGGTACGCCATATTTTATGTACATAGGGTTGCTGCGAGTTCCGTTTATTTCTACAGATTGCTTTCTGAGTTCTAGATAGTTCTTGAACCAATCTAGTCGAGTACCAGTGATACCTATCGAATGCAGCATGTTTAAAAGCATGGAATGTGATATGGTATCAAACGCCTTAGACAAGTCTATGAAAATGCCCAGAACCTTCTGTCTTTTGTCCATATTTGTGGCAATATTTTCCACCACCTCTGCAATGGCATCTTCGGTTCCCATATTTGACCTAAACCCGTATTGATTTTCAGAAAGAATTTTATTATTTTCAAGGTAAACCATGAGTCTCTTTTTCACTGCCTTTTCCAGTATCTTAGCAAAGCAGCTCAGCAGCGAGATCGGTCTGTAGTTAGTAATCTTCGTTTTATCATCATTTTTGTAGATGGGCTTAATGATTGCCTCTTTTAAGTGATCCGGTACAATACCAGTATTCAGGCTGAGGTTAAATATGTGCAGAAGTGGTTTCAGAATAAAGTCCTTAATTTCCATCACAGTTGAGCTTGATATCATATCATGACCATTTGCACAGTTTTTACGAAGTGATGAGATATGTTTTGATAGTTCACTTGTAGTTAATCTATAGAAGTTAAAACTGTGTTGTGTATGGGGATACATAGCAGTTACTTTTGCATGCTGCCTGTTCTGTTTTTTATATTTGATTATATTTTCTGCTAATCTGGGGCCAACATTGGTATAGTGGTCGATAAAATTATCGGCAACTGATTTAGGATTTATTTTAGCTGACAAGGTGATGTCATTTATCTTAATATCATCTATTGTCTGATATTTAGGGCTGCTGTGGTAAGTTGCATCTTTGATAACTTTCCAAATTTTTTTGGGGTCTGTTTTCGCTTCTTTTATTTTATTTTCGTAGAAGATTCTTTTTGTATTTTTTATGAGGTTATTGCATTTGTTTCTGTAATGCTTGTATGTATTCAAAAGATGAAGATCATTAGGGTTTTTAATAACTCTCATGTGCATTTTATCTCTTTTATGTATGCACTTCACCAGACTTGGGGTTATCCATTCTTTCAGACGTTTTAGTTTATGTGTATTTGTCACTATATTTGAGATGACAGTATGTTTATCGAGGTATTTCTTAAGTGTATAAAAATACTCTTTTTGTCAATCCGTAAAGTGGAATAGTCACCATCATTATTGAATCATGATCGTCACAGTGTGATCGTGCTCCACTTAGTGGCGGCTCGTCGCACAAAATTACAGCAATGATGGTGCGCCGGGGCAGCGCTCAATCTTATGGATCTTATAAAGTTACAAAATAATACAAAAAAAGTATAAAAACTATTATTTAATTTTGTGATATTTATACATGTGGGATTAGGATGGTGAATAATGAATGAAACAAACGACTCGGGAACAAATCTATAATCATCTACAAAATGATGCGTCTTATGGCGTCCGGGTCCAGCTCGTCTAGCTTGTCGACTGACTCGCTCTCGCTTCCGCTACCCGCTTCCGTGGCTCGAGCACTTCCGGCACTGTCACGCCGGTCCACTCCGATCCCCACATACATACACATGAACTTATAATTCTGGCAATCTTCAGGGATGACATCTGTGTGAAAGCATTGTCACCTCAAGTATAAGGACTGTTGCTTTCATTGTTTACAAACCAATATCTTAATAGATGGCGTTAAAAGAAGGCATAATTGGTGAATGTTGCGTAAGCGCATAAAGTGATCACATAAACCAGCCGATGAAATATTGCAACTCGGTCTCTTGTTAATTTGTCATAAAATATTGTTTTTTCGTGTAATGTAGGTATCTGTACGTTGTTGGCAAGTCTGTATGGAGAAAATGGAAGAAGCGTTACATGGTTCTGGTGCAAGTGTCGCAATATACATTCGCTCTGTGCTCATACAAAGACAAGAAGAGTGAACCGGCTGAGATGATGCAGCTGGACGGATTTACGGTGGACTATATAGAGCCGGCAAGCGGTAACAATTATTTTTTAATTTCATTTATCAAAACAATGCATTGCATGTTATTACTTATTCTCAACTGCTTACCACTTTTGATCCTTTTCAACAGGATCATCTATACAAAATACTTAACAAATGTCACATAACACCTCTCTCCTTATCTATATTGTTAAAAATTTTATGTAAAACTTTAACAATAACTTGATATGATATCCTGTTATCATGTACCATAGGTCCGAATGCAGAGTCTTACCTAAATACTAAATTCTAAATACTCATCCTGTTTTCATTGCACAGTCGCTCACTTAAGTTGGGAGATCACGTGGCTTCATAACTGGAGTATGCTACGACGTTTTTCTATGAGAATTGCATTGCAGAGAAATATCTAAATACTTAGCGCATGTGCATCGGTGTAAACTAACACTTGCGATCTGTTAAAAAGTAAGGTTGATAGCGAGGAACCTTACGAGTGGTTTAATACTAAAATACGAGATTTTTTCGGTGGATGATGATTTTATCAGCTTCGTTGAATATGTATTTGGTAATTTTGTCAAATCAAATACCAGAGTATTCAGCGATCCATACGAGATGCTGAAAATCCGGTGGAATTTCAAAAAAATCGTGACATCGAGCTGTCAGTGTGAAGTGTGAAGTTGGTTACATATGTTTGTGTTATAGCAAAAAACATTTTAAACGTCAAACGTTAGAAAAGCGACAGATAGCTTTCTAAGCCCATAGAAAGCTATCTATCTCTTTTCTTCATACACAATAATGTGAAATTCTACGCCATCGACCTTAAGTTTGGCGTAGTATTTAGTATTTAGTTAGGGATGTCTCTGCAACGTAATTGCTAACATAAGAATACTAAATACTCCAGTGAGGTTATCTAGGTACCTAGGACTCTGCATTTGGGTCATAGTTTGTCATTTACTGTTTTTTCCATTGTTCTTATGTAATCTCATTACTATGTTATTATATTCTACTGTACTGTTGGATATCCAAAATAAAAAAATATAATTTGATTGAAAACCCTTTATCTTCAATTTATAGATAATGAATATTTTATTATATATGATAAACTAATATATTCATTTTGTGTTTGTTTTCTAGCTCAACTTATGGTCGGAATGGGTAAGTTTATTTTTTTATATTCCATTAATTTGTCAAATGATAATCATTTTAAGTTTTGTACTTTATTTTATATGCAAGTATTATTTTTTGACATTCCCAATGCAAGCACACATAGCAATTGGTATTGCCAGTGCAAAAATATGTTCAGATATACTGTTTTTTTTTTAAATGTTTACACTTATAATATACAAAACTTAATATATTAATTTAAATATTCGTTATAAATAGATAATAATAAACAAGCAAAATTGTACAGAAGAGCTATTATCGAATTTTTATTATTTAAGGTCCCTCTGCTGACTAACTGTCGTATCGGACATTTTTTGCAAAATGTAGTTAGGACCACCAATGTGTATTTATATGTTGTACGCATGTTCTCACTAAAGGTCTCGACTATATCACCTCCAGTTGACTTGGAATAGCTTAGTGATTTGTTGTCTACCAATTACTGAAAATAAAATATCACTAATAGACCTATGTGCAAATACGATTCTAATATATATAAGAATGATTCATATATATAAGACTACAAATAAAGTATTAAAATATATTTACACCGTGTCACTGCACCGTGTGCTGGGAGAGATGAAAATATGCACGGGCAAAACACTAAAAACTCTTCTGAACAATTTGCATTTTGCAGATACGACTTTTAGTCAGGAGAGGGACGATATATCATTCTAAAGTAGGTACCCCCTTTTTTTTAAATATGTCATGGTTTACACCATGGCTGTAAAAATATTGAAATTGTAGCTTATACCTACATACATTTCAAACATCACGTGCACTCCTTTCGTAATATGCAATCTCTGGTGTTGTTATTTCCATGTATTTAATTTTGTTAAAATAGTTCTGTGGAGAAGAAGTGGATTGAACGTTGTCTGTTGATAAATTTCAGAGTTGGAAGGTGGTAAATATTTCATGAACGCCGTCCGAGACGGAGAGTCAGTTCTGATGGGAGTGACGGACGAAAACGAGTGTCATCTGTGGGTGATGGCCATGTACAGAGCAACGGGACAGAGTCACAAACCCACACCACCCACCACCAGTGATACTCATATCAAAATCATGGGAGGTAAGACATCTATACTTAAAGTTGAACAAAACATCCTTTTCCCTGAATCCAAGGAAGCACTTCCTGACTAACAAGGTGGTGGGCTATGGTTCGTTGATCTTCGTTAATCGTCGGGAATATTCGAGATAAATGAAGCTATACACATTGCAGCTGACAAGGTGCAGCTACAGATCTACTTACCGATATATTGTACATATATAATATATGAATATTTAAAAGAATTTTCTGGGTTAACCCGTGTCAGATTGTCCTGAGAAAGACTGTTTAAGACCTGACGTTTCACCCGGATATCACCGGGCATTGTCGAAGAACGAATGCGCGCGAAAACTTTTTTTTTTTTTTTTTTAATAACCCATCCAGAGACCCTCTCACGTCGACTCAATAGTAGTCCATTGTGATACTTTGCCTGCTAGATGTCATTCCATAGTCCTATCTCCTGGAAGAACTGTAAAATCCTTTGTGGATCGGTGTCTCTGATTTGCTTTTGATCAGCAATATGCAAACCTATTTTCTTTACTCTTGTTTGCATTAGTGGGCCACATTCTGTAAGTAGATGCATCGGTGTTTCATGTTCATCCATGCAGAACCTGCATAGGTACATTTCCGATAGATTCATCGTGCATAGATGTTTATTGAGTCTACAGTGACCAGTTAAGATTCTAGTAAGAATCCTAAGGTTATTCCTGCTCATTGTTAGGATCCGCTTAGAGTGTGTTGAAGAGAATCCTGAAATGAGTGCTTTTGAATGTCTCTGTCCTGGGGTAGATAACCAGAGTTCAGTGGCATTGTTAAGCATTCTTTGGTAAAGTGTTGATTTGACAATACTATTAGCTAGGAGACAGTGAGGCTCCGGCCCATAGGTAGCTATGTCCGCTCCCCTATTTGCCAGAGCATCAGCCTCCTCGTTACCTTTATAATTGGAGTGTCCAGGTACCCATCTTAATGTGATTTTGTTACCATAGTTTACTGATAGAGTCTTCAGCGCTTCAATGCAGTCTAGTACTGTTGATGAAGTTACTGTGTAGGAATCAAGAGCTTTAAGAGCAGCTTGACTATCAGAGTAAATGTATATTCTGTGGTTCTTATAATTCCTTCTTAGGATTTCATAGGCACAGAGTGTTATGGCACATATTTCTGCCTGGAAGATCGTTGCATACTGTCCCAAGTGCTTGTGGATCTTCACCCTAGGCACTTGCCCATATATGCCCGATCCTATACCATTCTTTTTCTTGGATCCGTCAGTGTACCATATAAGTGCACCATTGGATTCCTGATACCAAACATCTGCTATTGTAGTTTTAGTTTGTATTTCTACTTTGTATGGTTTTTCAAAGTTGTAAACAGTTAATATTTTATCTGTTGGGAATGCAAGTAATTTGTCTTGAGATTCTATTTTGTTTAGATTTGCTTGGATTTCTAAATTTGTGTTTAGTTTATTTCCACTTGTTAGTCTTATAATACCTTCCTTTGCCATTTTTTCAAGGTATAAATGGAGAGGTGGTAGACTAATCATGGCCTCTAGAGAAGCGGTGGGAGTTGTGTGTAAGGCTCCCGTAATGAGCAAGCAGGCTAATCTTTGTAAACGTTTAAGTTTATCTACACAGCCTCTTTGTTGTAGTTTGTCATTCCAAACTGTTACAGCATAAGATACTATGGGTCTTATTATTGTAGTGTATGACCACAGAGCTTGTTGGGGTTTTAGTCCCCAATTATTCCCTATGAGTCTATGGCATGTCCATAATGCTTTGATTGCTTTTTGAGCAACTTTTTCTACATGTTGTGTCCATGTTAATTTACTATCCAATGTTATACCTAGATATTTTACTTCATTGGAAAAGTCCAGTTTTTTTCCAAAGAATATTGGAGGTGAGAGTTTATCCAACTTTCTTTTCCTAGTGAAAGGTACAACAGTTGTTTTATTTGCATTAACTGTTAGTCCATTATCTTTGCACCATTTTTCAACTATTTTTAGTGCATTTTGTAGCAGATCAGAGATTGTTTCACATTCTTTCCCTCTGATTGTAATGACTATATCATCCGCATAGCTTTGTGTATTATATCCACATTCGTTCAGTGTGCTTACTAGACCATCCACAGCCAGCGTCCACAGGAGTGGTGATAAGACTCCACCCTGCGGACACCCCCTGTTTGTTTTAGCCTTAGTAGTCTCATCCACCAGATTAGTTATGATGTATCTATTGGATAACATGTTGTCAATCCATTTTATTATAGTGTTGTCTACATGTTTCTGTCTTAGTCCACTCATTAGTACGCTTATTGGTACTGCATCAAATGCTCCTTCTATGTCAAGGAACGCACACAGAGTAATTTCTCCGCTATCTAGAGATTTTCTTATATTTCCTACGATTTCAATGAGAGCTGTTTCAGTAGATTTGCCCTCTTGGTAAGCATGTTGCTTTGGATGAATAGGATGCAATGTTATTATATTGCTCACTATGTATCTATGTAAAATCTTTTCCATAGTTTTTAGCATGAATGAGGATAGACTAATTGGTCTATAAGCTTTTGGAGTCTTATAACTTTCTTTACCTGGTTTTGGTATATAGGTTACTTTGACTGTTCTCCAGCTTTGTGGAACATAGCCCCATGCAAGACTGGATCTGAATATTTTCAGCAGTGTCGGCATGATTTTTTCTATACCGTTCTGTAGGAGAGCAGGGAATATGTTATCATTTCCACTGCTTTTATAAGGCTCAAAAGAGTTGATAGCCCATTTGATTTGATTAGGCCTGAAGATTTTTGATGCTAATCTCCAGTCATTTAAACTTGGTTTATCGCATCCTGGAGGCTTAGTGATGGTTTCCTTCACCGTTTCGCATCCAGGAAAATGTGTTTTAGCTAATAGCTCAAGTGTTTCCTTGCATGTTGCAGTATAATAACCATCTTCTTTTGTTAGGAGACCTATATCAGGTTCCTTCCTCCTGGCAAGGATTTTATTAATCCTTGCTGTTTCTTTAGTACCATTTATGGTACTGCAGAACTTTTTCCAAGATTCCGTTTTGGCTTTCCTTATAGCCTTATGATATTCTGTTAGAGATTTTCTGTACTCTTCCCACAGGCTATAGTGTTTAGCTCTATTGAACAGTTTCCTAGTTTTTGCCCTAAGGGTGGATAGGTTTGAGTTCCACCAGGGAACTTCCCTTTTTCCAGTTTTTGTTTTAATAGGGCAGTTCTGTTCATAGGCCAAAATTAGGTTTTCCGTAAGTTCATCCGTAATTAAATCTATTCTTAGATTTCTTGTCGACTCTATTGGGCTAGTACCACCCTTAAGGTCGTCTTTGAACCCAATCCAATCAGTAGATTTTTTATTTCTATATTGAATTGTTGTTTTTGTCAGGCTTTTAATGTGGAACATTAAATGTCTATGGTCAGAAGCTGATTCTTCTGACGATACGTGCCAGTCCATAACTTCATTACTGATATTTTGTGAGCAGAGGGTGAGATCTAAAACCTCAGACCTTGCTTTGGTAGTGAATGTAGGTTCATTACCTTTGTTCACAATGTTTAGATTATGTGTGATGATGAAATCTAAAAGATTTTCCCCTCTTTGATTACAGTCTGTGCTGCCCCATATTGTATGATGAGCGTTTGCATCACACCCAACAATGAGTCTCGCATCATTCTGCTTTGAGAAGTTTATTACTTCTTCAAGGATTGTAAGCGGTAATGCTTCATCACCTGCAAAGTATGCTGAACAGAGTATTAGTTTTCTGTTGTCTGCTTTTTGTGGGATCATTATAGCCACGAGATCCCTTTTGCAAAATTCTGGAATGCCAATATATTTGGTATTATTGTTTATCACTATACATGCTCTGGGTCTAGATTCATGGTCACAGGATATAACTGTTCCCATGGAGCCCAAGCCACATACTCTGTTATTAATGGTCCATGGTTCCTGTACCAGTAGTGCTGTTAGGTTTTCTTTCTGCAACCTTCTATTGGCAATAGCCGAAGCAGCTCGAGCCTGGTGAAGGTTTATTTGAAGTATACCTATCTTATCATTGATATTTTTTCCAGTGTTAGGGTTTATGTATCCTTCACCACTGTTGTAGTTCCGTTTTTTAGTATTGTCAGTAACTATATTTGCCTTTATTATATTTTTTATTGGGTATTGAGTGTCCATCAACATGGTCCTCAATGCCTTCTAGGCCCTTTCCATTGGGAGCCCCTGCTCTTCAATGGATATTTATTTACCGCTTTTGGGTTACCGCTTTCGTCATAGGTATACCCTCCGGCGGGATATGAGGTTTTTCTAGGTAGCTTTTTGCCACTTCTAGCACCTCTTATTCCTTGAGCCGAGTGTGCCGGCCCCAAAATCCCTCCAGCGGTCGTCCCCGGTGCCTCCCCTGCCGGGCCAGATGTTGTCCCAGCATTGGCGCCACCGAGGGCAGAAACCGTCCCCGATGCCGTCCCTACCGGGCCAGACGATGTCCCAGCATTGACGCCATCAATGGACACTACCCTCGGTGCCACCTTTGATGGGCCGGTTGATGTCCCAGCATTGGAAGCACCGGCAGACACAGTCCTCGGCATCACCTTTGTCGGGCCAGATGTTGTCCCAGCATTGGTGACACCGATGGACTTTCCACTGGCAGGATTCACTCCGACTGACGCCCCGGCGACAGGCACGAAACCCCCAGAGCCACCCAGAGCAGGTCGGGCCAGGCCTGGTGTTGACTCAGCCTCAACCACGATCTCAGAGGCTGCCACATGAGGATTCCGTGGCCCCTCGCCAGGGCCTACGTCTCCAGCATTCAGCCCAATTTCCTTAATGACGGCATTAGTTGAGCTAGGTCCAGCCCCAGCTAATCCATCATTTGTCGCAAGGCCCTTTTCCTTGTTTAATCCCAGCTCCTTTATCATAAAGGATATCCTGGTCATGCCCATATAAGGCCTGTATCCAGCCCTCTCAATTGCTTTGGCTGATGCCTCGTCAATTGAGAATGCCATTTTGTAACACCAGTCAAGTTTATTGATATTTAACACCTTCCAGTGTCTGGTGTTGATTCCCTCATTGCTCTCTAGTAATCTTAATACCATATGAGGTTTTAGGTAGGCTTTACCTGGGATGGTTGCCACAGCTATGTGATTCCTAGGCAGTTCATGCCCTTGGATCACCTTTAGTTCCGCCCCCTTCCAGGGTAAGATAGGAACTAATTTCTCGATCCATTCCTTGGATCTTTGGTCTATGCATGTGATGGCTAGTATGCCCACCTTGGGAACACAAGATTCGAATCTTGGAATATACTGCCTTGCATCCATTGCCTGAAACACGGCCTCGTTTAGCCTTACCTCAAGGGTGGTTAATTCCTTGTCGGTAAGTTTTGAGTCGGTCTTAGAGCAGATTCCGACTTTGTGGCTGATGGCTTTTCGGTAGGACATTGCTTCAGCTTTGTCCTTCTTACTGGGATGCTCAATAGAGTCATCCTGCCTTGGCCTTTTAACAGCTGAAGGATGAATGTCGGTGGCGGGCTTGTCAGCAGGGTCTGTAGACATCCCACCCCTAATCAGAGCCTTCTTCAGCCTTCTTCTGGATGCTCCACAGCGTTTTACACTGTGTTGTCCAATATTGGATTCCTCACAGTTCTCTGTCAGGGTTTGAGACGTACTCGCCACTGATGGGATCTGTGGGATATCCACATACTCCATTATATCAGATAATGGAGAATTATTCCTAGTAGATTGGGCCAATTCAGTCCCTGTTTCCACATCGGAATTTACAGTCATTGGGGAGTCACACCCCTCCGACTGATCTATCACTGTTCTGCTGAGGGCCTCTGAACAACCCTGCAGCAAGACAGTGATACTGTCTTCTTCGCTCTCTCCTTCACTATCATGAGATTTTATTTTTAAATTGTCCATGTAGTTCCCACGAGTAATGAGGAAATATACGTCACTGCGCCCAGAGCCTCTTAGACGCAGAAGGCTGCATTACAAGGGGATTTCGCCCGGTTTCCCCAGGAGTCGCTTCTGACACTATGTAACCCAAGTGCCATTCAGCTCTCGGCACGACAGACCTTAGCTTGGGTTTTTCATCCGTCCTCGTTAGCTTTAACGGCCCATGGGCCGCCCCAAGCGTCCACACGCGTAGGCATGAGGATACACGTGACGTCCCATATGACCGTCAAATTACCAGGGGGCACCGCGAGGAGGTGAGGATCGGATAAGGATGCACGATCAACGACCACCATTCCCCGCCCCGTTTTGTGAGCAGACAACAGACCCGCCGACCGTGCACCCCCTTTGCCCCCCGCGCGCGAAAACACAACCGCTCACACCTAAAGCTTTCCATCAAGTTTTCCCCCCTCCCCTTCCACTCCCCGCCGCGCCGGTTTACTGTTTGTTTTATTGTTTGTACCATTAAGTCGACTTTGTGAAGATAATTTATACCCGCACACCTGTCGCTGGCTACCCCGCAGTGTGGGACATGCCACGATGAATGAACATGTCAAACAATTTTTTTTTAGAATAGATTAAACAGTATTTGTTTTCTATTTCAGACGCAGACAAAGCAAGAAAACACGGAATGGAGGATTATATTCAAGCGGATCCCTGTACATACGACCATGCATCTTTATTTGCCATGCTGCAATCACTTACCCTCAAATATCGCCTTAATGATCCCTACTGTTCACTTGTGAGTCTTTCAACTTAATAAGTTAAATTAAATGAATATTTTTATTATTGCATATGCGCAAACATTGGATTTTTTTCCCTGTCGGCAGTCAAAGATATTTTTTAACAGATTTTTAACCGGGAAATCAAGGCACCTACAGGGCTTACGACCTGTCATCGGCTGGTTTGCGTGATCACTTTATGCGCTTGCGCATATTCCAACTTCGTCTCTATTGAGATGCTAAAAAGTTTGTCAAAAAAAATGTAAAAAGGTGAAAAAGATGATGGCAGGGAATAATCAGCAAGTATGTATGAGAGAGTGCATGAATGTAGTGATGAATGTTAGAATGGATAGAGATGTGTGGTGTTCAGTTTTATCTGCATTCTCTTTACTAAATTTGTCACAACAGCATATTATTTCTCTTTATTTTCCCAGGGATGGTTTTCTCCCGGTCAAGTTTTCGTGCTGGACGAGTACTGCGCGAGGTACGGCGTCCGGGGATGCTATCGTCACCTGTGCTATCTCTCCGATCTACTGGACACTGCGCAGTCCGGTCAGCAGACCATAGACCCGACGCTGATCCATTACTCCTTCGCGTTCTGCGCTTCACACGTGCACGGCAATAGGTATCTTAAGTTCCATATAAACAAAAATGAGACATTTACTTTTAGAGTTGAAACTCCTTGTAATATAAGGCCCCAATATAAGATAGTTCCCCAGTAGTATTGGAATTATTCACTTGGTGGTTACATAACACCTCCCCTCTTTTTCTCTTCTGTGACCCTTTGATTATTACCTTTAGAAAATACATTTATTAGGAAATATTACTGTGATATTTGTGTTTTTTACAACAGAATAAAGTAGGCAAGTTTTCTATTCTATAAAATCAAGGATAATAAAAAGACTAACCATAGAGCAATTTACTAGACCTTAAAAAACACGACATATCATTTTTACCAAGATCTGATGCGCTGTCAAAGTTGACATTAAACGTGAAAACTTTTAACACAAATAATAAATGGTATTAACAATAATAGGTATCATACAATTACGTATATAATATGTTGAGAAATTCAATTTATTTGAAAAATGTGATCAAATACGAATGCACCATAAACTTATTCATAACCTCAAACGGCAAAGGTTTTGATAAAAATTTTCCTGCAACCAATTTACATTCAATTTACAAAGCAACTCGCTCACGCGAGATGCTATTGTCATTAAAGACTATTAAACCTAGCCAAAAAATTAACGGGAATGGAGATTTACGTACATACTTAATATTGGTATTGCGACATCGATAATAGTAACATAGTATGATTGATTGATTTACTTATTTTCAATCTAGACCTGACGTTAGAATTGTTTAATACTGTTGTTGTTTATGTACATAATATGTTTTTGTATTGTATTTCTAATTTTGGTTATCATAAGTGACATATATTATTTTTAGTTATTTTTTACATTGGGTACGTCTCTTTTTTGTTTTTTTAATTTTTTCTCAAACTATATAAGATTGCTGTATGATTTCTTAGGGTTTGAGTACTTTTACTATGTTATAAGTAATGTATAAATATTTATAGATATGGATCTTTATGAGATGATATGCTACTTGAATTGTAGAATCCCCTCCAAAACCCGAGTGTTAACTTTTATTGGGGGGTAATGTTAATAAATATTAAGTAACTGTACCTATTATATATTGTATCTATTGCATTTATGTATCATCTTTTTTCTTTATTAAATAAAAAATAAATAAAAATAAAATACTATTATTTCGTTGTCGTATTTTATTACATCCTGTATAATTTTTCGGTTAGGTCTAGTTAGTCTTTAATGATACGAGTGATTCATGCGAGCGAGATGCTTTATAAATTGAATGTAAATTGGTTGCAGGAAAAATCTTTTCAACACCTTTGTCATCTGAGGTTAGGAATAATTTTATTATGTATTCGCATTTGTCAAGCCATTTGATCATATTTTTCAAATAAATTATATATGTCAATATATTTTTTACCTATTTGTATGATTTTTAACACTATTTATAATATTTAATGTTTGAATTTTCGCGTTTATTGTCAATTTTGACAGCTCATCCGACATTAGTAAAAATGACCTGTCGTGTTTTTTAAGGTCTAGTCATAGAACAATAATAGTATAGAATACTCTTTAGCCTGCAGTAAACGCGACTACTTTATGTTGACTAATTTGGTCAACATTTTGCTAAGAGCATTCAGTAATCATTTAGCCGTCTGCGTGATACGTTCTCCAAATAGGGAATTTTTTAACTGCTTGAAAAATTATTTTCGCAGTCATAACGAGTAGTACTATAGGAACAATTTCTACCAGCAGAGTCATACATATATTGACACGAGTCGGCCTATAAAACGGCTTCACTTTTTCAGCGAGGTATTGTATGGGAATATGAGTATTCTATAGTTTTATTATTATTCTATGGGTCTAGTAAGCAATTTAGAAATGGAATACCATTAACAGTTGAGTGATTGAAATATCTCCATCAAATATCATGGTTTTGTTTCCATTGACACAGATTTATCTGAGAAAACCATTTGTTTATAATTATGTATTTAGTAACGACACATGAATCAATAGAAGATCTTCTTCAATTATGTTTTTCTTCCATTATTTTTATCTACCTAACTTTTTTCATATGACAATACTGCCCATCGATAAAACTTGTATTGGCAGCGTTGAAAATTATTTTCTTGTACAGGTATGGATTCTTGTAATCAAAATAATTAAAATGGGGATTTTTCATTTGTGTTTTTAATTAATCTGGGAAAAAAATATAATGCATACTAAAATTGGTCTTATTCCTACAGTTTTCTTCAAATTGTTATGAACTTTGGTAAGCCTATGTTTAATAAATTGACTAACTGCATATTTTGTTTGCATATTAGAATAATTTGACTATCACGAATTAAATGTATGTTAAATTTGTTTTTTAATTGAAATGTTAGGTTCGTTTGTTAGGTGAAAATCAAAATGCGGCTTGTTAGAACTTTTTCTTTTCTTGAAATAAAACTTTTGTTTTTTCGATTCTGTTCTCAAATGCTCATACAAATCTTTCACTGATCTTCATCGTTTATTTTCAATGTACCTTACTTTAAAAATGCAATAATAGCTTCAATTCCGAAGACGAATTTAAATGAACAATTAAGTCAACATATGTAACTGTCACTTTAAACTATATCCACTTTATCATATGCTAGTGATGGTCTTTTGTCATTTTAATCTTATTAAACTAACTTTATTTTATTAAACTTCAGAATAACTAAAATTACACAAAATGGATAAATTTGACATTTCATTAAAATTTAGGTGCGTTTTGAGAATTGAACTCAGTGTCTGAAATATAAACACCTTACGACTTTCCCATCAGTTGATTTTCAATATAATGCCTTCCATTGAGTTTCCCAATCAATTCAATTGGAAATGTTTCTATATTTGATGACATTGCTTGGAAATAACTAAAAGATGCTAACACCATCTATCGAGGAATAGCTCTGCTTTTATATTATATTTTATAATTTTTTTATACAGATGTCACTATCGTATAGCATCAGAACTATTATTTAAATTTTGATTTATTTACAAAACCGTGACATATTTGTTTCACTTTTATAATACTTTTGTTTCTCGTACAAAATTTTTTTAAGTTACATTTATCTCAAAAGAGGTACAGTAGTTTCCCGCCAGTTTTACAACCCACCCTTCCTCTGGTAGAGTAGCGAGTGATGTGATATATCCAGCATGTTTGTACCCCGGGTTATGATAATTGAGGAATATTCCACCAACTGCACTTCCAGGCCGGACGGTGTCGGGAGCATCACAGTCCAGGAGAAGGACAAGTTTGCCGAGATCAAGGATCGACTGCGGGAACTGCTGCAGTATCAGATCACCAACTTCAGATATGCCTTTCCATTTGGACGACCCGAGGGTGCTCTCAAGGTAAAAAACTGCCATATTATAATTTATGAACATTCTGTAGTTTGTCTAACATTCTGGCATCCTAAGTTTGATTTTCAGTAGAGAGAGGAAAAACTTATTTAAAGTCGTTACTTACTCTCAATGTTTTGTTTTGTTTTGCTTTTGTTTTGTTTTGTTTTCTTTTCTTTTGTTTTGTTTTGTTTCGTTTGGTTTACGTTTTGTTTTGTTTGGTTTTTGTTTCGTTTTGTTTAGTTTTGTTTTGTTTTGGTTCGTTCGTTTCGTTTTGTTTTGTTTTGTTGTTAAATCTCAAATAAATAAATATTAGCCTGTATTTGAGCTGAAAGACCTAGATGTTATAGTCTCACACCATCTAAAATGGGAGGTGCACATTATGTCCGATTCAGATTTGCCGACTAAAATTAGTTTTTATACGTCCCGAATAAAATTTTAGTCGCAAGCGTCGTAAACTCGTATTCTGATTTCGTCTTAAACAATGGCCGACTAAAATGAATTCGCCCGAAAAATTTTAGTCACCGTGAATAAAAACATTTTCGGTGTTGCCGCGACACAAAAAATAATATATTCAAGACATTCGAAAATTTATTTCTCTAGCAATATTCAACAGCCTAAAAACGTCAAAACCATAGAAAAGAGATTTTATTGTCAAAACTAGTTAGTGTATTCTATGGTTAAAACAAAGTTTACCTCCAAAACCGAAACATTTCTTATTTGTACGGCGCTATTTGCTATGGATACCTAAGGATAAATCCAAAATTAAAAGTACAAAGAAGCAGATGGAGTTGATGATTGACTTAGTATCAACGAATAGTGTAATGAGAAATGGAAAGATAGTAAATTTATGAAGGTAAGTTAGATATGTCAATATAAAGTTTTGCCTTGAAATTTTATAGGTTAAATATGTCGAGCATATCTAGTGATAACTGGAAGAAAAGTGAGCCGTATTTATGACGCATCACTTGTTATTACTAAGGTACATCAGGGTAATAACAAGTAACATTCCAAACTGTATCTTTCATTTGAATTCAAATTAGTTTTCATTTTCTACTCATATGACAGTCATTACTCAAACTCGTGTTTATTATGTTAGACTGACGGCTTCTTTTATGAAAATGATTAAGACCATTTAATAATTCATGTAATACAATGTTATTATTTGTTTTACAGGGAATTCTAGTGACACCAGAGTTGAAAGATTGTGGATCCAGAATACCAGAGAAATTCAGATTTGGCGATTTCTAACAATCCAGAGTTTAATGATGTTTCTCTATCAAGGGACTGAATTATTTTTTTCACTAATTATTGAATTTTTTTTGGTGTTTTGATATAGTATAATAACCTTTTTGCATATAATTATTATTTGAATGTAAATAGCTACCTATTCAGATTTTATTATACCTACCTATGGATCTGTAAAATAAAATGTTTTAATTAGATACATTAGTTATGTGAAAAAGAGAATCTGCCTTGCCAAAAAACTATTATGCAGTTTGGCGGAAAATATTATTGTAATTCTTTTTTATAATATAAAGAATTAATGAAAAAAAATATATGTTATTTTTATAACAATTTACATAAGTACTTGTTTTATTTTTCCTTGTCATTCTGTCTACTGCTTAAAAGGTTCTACAAATTAGATATAACAAATTTAATACACATGTATTTATATTACGATTATTTATTTTATACATACATAGAAAATGTGACAAATTTAATATAATTAAATATATACATGATTTTTTTTTAAGTGATGTGTCTTCTTACTAAATTACTTCTAGTCCTTGCAACGTGGAAAAAAATGTAAGTATCATCATAAGTAAGTCTGTCGCTATTGCCAATATCTATTTCAATAATGTCTTCATCTGCAATGAACAAAATTTATTTATTTATAGTATACAAATTATTATTCTAACTAAGAATTCCTGTTTTTAGTATCCTGTCGGTTCATCTGGGGCGTTATTACCCATGGTAATAATTATTTAATCCAGAGTTACCTAAGTTTTAAAATGAACATAATGGTTTATATAATAACCTAACCTCAAATGACAGACAACTTGTATGTGAGATTTTGACTGAAACCCCAAACTTTAGTAGAACATTGAATATAAATTTAGCTACTTGTAAGAATACTTCATATTAAAATTGATGAAGAATGACCATTCTTGGTAGATTTTCATTATTTTGATAGATATATAATTTGTAAGTACGTTATTTGACAAGTGGAATCTCTAACAATTACTTTTAATAAAATTCGTGTCACATCATTAGTTAAAAGCTACAAAAACCAATAAAATTTACAACTTTACCTTCTTTATCCATTATCTAGGCAAAGATAATAAAATTCCATTATTTGTGTGGTCTCTTAAAATATCAATGAAAGTCAAGTAACCTGTACCTATAAATACGTGATGATTATTGTTTGTCATAAATTTGTACAGTTAAAAAGTTATCACGTTTATTTTTCTTTAGACGTGAGTAAAAAAAATACTCCACTTTAAACAATTTCACCAAATAATTATTAATTATACTTGAATAAAGTAAAGACAAACAAATAATGGAGCCCTTATCTAGCGTACAAAATTGTAGACGGATGTCAAACGACCCGCATAAATTTAAGTCATATTTTAAAAGATCGAACGTCTAAGATGCGAGTCGGAATACGAAAACGTCCAAATCAACGGGAAACCGTGGATAAAAGGATTTTATCCGCGCGGTGTGACGTCATGAGATAAAATTAGAGAATCTGAATACCAATTTAATCCCGTATAAATTTGGTCAACTTTTTGACATTTCTCATATACTAAAATTCCGTATAAAATTTTTAGTCGAATCTGAATTGGGCCTATTGTGGGCATTGTGATAAAAGCAAATAATTAAATCAATTTAACCACATACCTTCATCACTCTAAGTGATTTCACGCATGCTTCCTGAAACACTCCTCCATTTCCTTCCAAATTCCTTCTACAGCAAAAAATATTTTTTTATTAAGGATGAAGCAATTTTTCTTTTCAATTTATGTTTAACCAATAATATTTATCAAACCTTTTCGGCTAATTTATTGTACAATTGCCTGTTTTTTTACTATCCTATTTACTAAATTGGCTGTATATTTGTTTTCGGTAAATAAATAAATAAGAAAGACCTTCTCCCACATGTCTCATGACATGCTGTTGGAGACAATATTTACTCAACAAGATTATTGAAGAGTGGAATGGTTTGCCTGTGGAACAAATTGACTCATCGGATGTAAATTCCTTTAAGAACTTGTATGACTCTGTATATGGCAGGCAGGTAATGAATAAGTAATGATTGTTGTTGTTGGTGTTGCTGTGGTATAGTTGTACATGGTGCAATATACAGTGTGGTGCATTAAACATATCTGCTTGTCTGTCTGCCTGATCATAAAAAACAATATGTTTTCAGGCAACTTTGAGTCTACTGGAGCGGGTTCTGATGAAGGATATAGTGACTCCGGTTCCTCCTGAAGAGGTCCGCGCCATGATACAGACCAGCCTTGAGACGGCAGCCCTCCTTAACTACACACAACTGTCACAGAAAGCCAATATTGAAGGTATATAGCATATATTTACAGACTTACATACACTGAGTGTAAGCCAATGTATATAAAACTAAAAATACTTTAATCTTTACAAACTGTCGGTCTTCATGGCTCAGTTGGTTAGATATCTCCTTGAGTAGAAGGTCTCAGATTCGATTCCCGGTATAGACAGTTTTAAATAGTATTTTCGGTCTGGATCTGTTTGACGATGAATATCATAAGTCTCCAGATCGTGGCAACTTGTTGTTGGGTGAATGTTTAAAATGAATATTCGGCATAGTAGTTAATATTCTGTTAGTTGCCAATTATAATAATTGATTTAAAAAAATTTGATTTAAATTTTTTCCAAGAGCTTGGGGTCACTTTGAAATATTTGACAGTTAAAAAAATTGAGAAGCACTGATCAGATATCCTTCGAAA
This sequence comes from Molanna angustata, assembly GCA_963576475.1. NCBI lineage: Eukaryota > Metazoa > Arthropoda > Insecta > Trichoptera > Molannidae > Molanna > Molanna angustata. The sequence continues at coordinate 1,520,726 of OY754979.1, forward strand.
TGGGATCTAAGCGAGTATTAGATATACAGAATTGCAAAATTTGAAAAGAATCAAATGATTACTTCATAGCAAATTATTTTAGTAATTTTTTACTAAAATATGAATAACAAAAAACTTTGTATATCCCACATCACATTTATATTTATATATCCTTAGAACGTTTTCGGATTTACCAATCCATCTTCAGTAACGACTACAATGTGACTGATTCGATAAATGTCATCCTACATTGGTGAGTGAGAGCGTATCGGGTATGGTGGGGGTAGCTGTGGTGGTTGTGGGCGGAGTATATGTGGGTGGTGTATCTTTGATGGTTTTTTTAATAATGTTTAGGATAGGTGAGTGTACTGGGGGAATTTGAATATTTAACAGATTTGAACTTATTCTTTCATTGATTTCTATTGCTTCAAGTAGATCGAGTTTTTTCCCTTTTTTCTCAAAGTGAAGCACCTCGGTATTTTTTAAGGTGAATGTGGGCCAAAGCGGGAGGAGAATAAAAGACAGGATAGGTGAACACCAAAAAGCAATAAAAAACGTAACATCAAATTCAGAAATTGCAGAACACTGTAGGAATACCGGCCACACATTCACCTTAAAAAATACCGAGGTGCTTCACTTTGAGAAAAAAGGGAAAAAACTCGATCTACTTGAAGCAATAGAAATCAATTAAAGAAAAAGTTCAAATCTGTTGAATATTCAAATTCCCCCAGTACACTCACCTATCCTAAACATTATTAAAAAAACCATCAAAGATACACCACCCACATATACTCCGCCCACAACCACCACAGCTACCCCCACCATACCCGATACGCTCTCACTCACCAATGTAGGATGACATTTATCGAATCAGTCACATTGTAGTCGTTACTGAAGATGGATTGGTAAATCCGAAAACGTTCTAACGATATATAAATATAAATGTGAAGTGGGATATACAAAGTTTTTTGCTATTCATATTTTAGTAAAAAATTACTAAAATAATTTGCTATTAATATGGAATTCCACAAAGTGTGTAAAAATAATTTTAAAAATGATTACTTCAGTCTATAATCGATAAAGTAGAATAAACACGCCGTACATAGCACATAGAACATACCGCATAGTATGTAGCACACACACACACAGATACATTGTAATGAAACTTTTTGAATACAATCTCGGCATGATACTAGTTGATATTGCATATTCATAACTCCCCACTGTATCCCCTAGGAGTAGTGAAAAGTAAAAACCTAAATAAATACGATAAAATAAAATCATAAATATCATATTGTAAGTCTTCAGAATGTGGCAAGTTGCTTGGTATTAGGTGTGTGTTAACTTGATGTCAAAGATACAACAGAGAAAGGTAATCGTGGTTACACTGAGTTCACGAATCCAGGCCCACAAGCACAGGCGAAGGCCTGTCGCCCCCACCTCTACAGCATATATATTTGTAGCCATTTTGAACTGTTTTATCTACCAGTTCCTTGTACTTGTTTAGCTTCTATTGGTGGTCTTTTGGAATATTTGTGTCCCATGGAACAGTCAGCTCCACATAAATAACTCTTTTCAATGAAAGAGAGTATATTGTCAAGGCAGGCCTAAGAAATGAGATGCAGATCTCCTTTGGAAGGGTAAATCTCTCTGTTCTCTTATACTTTAGGATATTCTAAATTAGTTACCTGTTAGTTGCCCGATTAGCATCTGCATATAAATAAAGTAGACCCCGTATTAAATAATATAACCTTTATTAGACAAAAGAAACATGTTTATTTAATATTGCTTCTCGGGTAACTAACAGATACTATGTCACATATTAATTTAGCACGCACCCAATAACAAGTTGCAACATTCTGGAGACTTACGATATTAATCGTATCACAGATCCATACTGAAAACACAATAAAAACTGTGTCTCTCCACCGGGAATCGAACCCGGGACCTTTGGCTCAGCAGTCAGATATCTAACCAACTGAGCCACAAATGCTGATATCGAAATTTAATAATTCAATTAATATTCATAATCTTTACATTATTGTTGATGCAGAGGATTTGAGAGGAGAGACAATGGTTACACCAGCTAAAAAGTTAGAAGACCTCATTCATCTAGCGGAGTTGTGTGTTGATCTTCTGCAGCAGAACGAGGAACACTACGCTGAGGTATGTTTCATGCTCTGTATCCCATCTAAAGACCACTTTATCTTTTAACTGATTTTCACTGTGATCAAAAACCATAGCTTATTTTATTTCAGTAAAAAACCTATTGTCAAATTATCTAAACATAAATATTAACACATTATTCTGTACCTACTCAATTTTTCTAATCTAGTTCTTTTTTTTGTATTTGATTTTCATTTGTTCAAAAAATAATATTATGTGTTTGTCTGTACGCTGCTCCAGTATTCATTCTGTATTGATTTGGTTTTGAAATTTTAAATATCCCAATTAAATTCGCTGTCAACGTTGTACAGCGTACAAAATTATTTCGAACAAATATAAATTGTTAAAATTATTTGTTTCGTATCTTTCTATACGCACACACTAGTCATTAACTTGTTAAACAGTATTTTCAAGTATGTTTACATAACTTACAGTTAAGTATTTTTTCTTTATGATTTAAATATATTCCAATAATGTCAAAAACATGTGCAAAAAATAAATCGAAATTTGCTGCAGCGTACAGGTTAATTTCTTATGCAAGTGGAATATTATTTAAATAAATCTGATCTAAATATAAAGTTTATTTTTTTGATTATGATAAACATAAATTTTCATATCTGTGTAGAAATTGATTTGACATAACAATCCAGGTATACCTATCTAAAATATACAGTCTATTCAATCTGTTTTCTTCACCTCAAATTTCCATGTACAATTAGCAAGACTTGGAATAAATTTCGATATTGACATGTTGTTTTCATTTTTAAGAAATGACTAAAACAATTTTACTTATCGTGAATGCTTTTCTCATTGCTACTATATTTTTTTTGACAAATCTAATATTGCTTATAAATTTTCATTCAGAGTAATAGTTGACATAGTAAATTATTGTATTTTTACTCAAATATATCTTAAAATTAGTTACAATGCTTATTTTTGGTACATAATTGCAGAGGTTTCGTCACAGTGAAATCCTACTTGAAGATCTGTTTATTTTTGTAGATTTATTTAAAAAAACATTAAAAAACGTAATTCTCCTAAAAGCTTTGTTTCATAAAGAAAAGTAGAAAAATGCACCACGTGCAGTGTCTCAGTTCAAACAATATTTTTCATAAAATAGCTAATTGAATATGTGAATAAAAAATGATTGTGGTATACCTGGATTAAAATATCGAAATATTATTAATCCTTGTCTATTTAAATAGTGTTAAGTTGTTGTGAGATTAATGTTGTGAAACGTGTTTTCTTGTATTGCCCGTCATATCACCTTGTTGGGGCTGTACGAGGTACAAGGCGTGATCCTATTGAAGTCTCATATTATTAAATCTGCTCTTATTCTAAGTCAAAATATTCTGTAGATTTTACCAAACGCATTTGATTCCTTGCCTTTAAAATTAAATTCAATCAGTCAAAAAAAGAGTTTGAGTTTTACATGAAGGTTTATGTGTTTTGAGAATGTCAATTTAAATTAATATTTTGTTAAATTTTTTAATTCAGGGGTCCTTTATATATACTTTACTATATGAATGAGGTCAACTAATTAATGAGGTTAATAATAATGGGGTTTTTAAATTATCATGTTCTTTGAGGTCAAGTAATAAATGAGGTTTCAAAATTTATGGAGTTTTTAAATTAATGGGGTCATTAAATTAATGAGGTTTAAAATTAACATTTTATAAATAAGTATTTCTCAAATGTGTTAAATTGTGGTATGTATTAATTTATTTCAAATGGACCACGCTCGCCCATGTTGATTCTGTAATGCGCACATTACTGTGATCTCTGTTGTATCTCCCTCTTCCCTATATACCTGTCTGTATCACTCTATCTCTATCTATTTATCTTTGTAATTGGTGTATGCTCCTTGTGCCATTTTGTTTTGCAGGTTTATAACACTAAATCGGACTCTAACGGACAGGCAAACGTAATTAAATTAATAATACTCTTAGTTTACATCAATACAACATAATATCACTTCTCACTCACTCACACTAACTCGAACAAACACTGGACTAATGCTTTGCATCTTAATCAAATCTATTCACACATCTATTCATACATCTTTACAATCAAATCTATTCAATATTTTTTTCAATTTAAAAAAAGAACTTAATAATTCTTTTGATTTTATCATAGATTTTTACTATAATATACCTAGATGTAGTACTCTATGCAATAAGTGAGTCATGGTATATCGCGCGTTTTGGTTGAAAACATATTGCAGTTTTCCTTACATTTCAACACTTCCTAGATAACTGTTCTCTAAATCTTAATAAACAAAGAGTTTTTTCGACAAATCCAAAAACAATTCACATTAGTCGTTATTCTCTATAGAAAAACGATGTAGTCTGGAACCAAAACGTCAAAAATCTCCCGGAATAATGACTCACTTCGATTCATACAAAATTTGCTAACTACGACACATAGTATATTATAATAAAAATCTATGGTATAAAGGTTTAACCATAGGTTTTTATTATAATAACAGTTATCTAGAAAGTGTTGAAATATGTGGAAAACTGTAACATGTTGCCAACCAAAATGTCAAATGCGCGATATACCATGACTCACTTATTGCACGAAGTACTCCATCTAGTATATTATATGAAAATCTATGCCTTAATTATTTCCATAGATAATCAATAAATGTCAAAGTATTAACAAATAGAATTTTTCAATTGTATAAAAGTTTAACTGCTGTCTGCTGTGAAAAGAAAATAGAATAGAATTCTCAAATTTGAATGTTTGTCATAGACAAACGGAGAAGCGAAGCATTAGTCCAATTGTAAAATAGTTAAATAAATCAATTAACTTAAGACAAAATATCTCTGTAATACTCAAGTCATCACATATCAACCATAGTATTATGTAATATAACACATAACGTAGTGAGCTTCACACAATAGAGGGAAAAAATGCACTCGACATAATATAACATTTATTATGTGCTTGTATCTTTTATATGCTATATTTTGTTCATTGTGAATTTCACCCATCTCATTTTCAGTCACATGATGAACATCGCATAATGAACAATTTTTTATTTCAGTCATGTAAATATAAAATCCAAAAAAAAACATTCAATCCATAGCTTTCTTAAGATACTAGCTATGAACCTAGATTTGGTAACATTTTTTGTGCATTTGTAAGTAGTGTAATTAGTAAATAAACAAACATTTATCTTAAGAATGACTATGATACACTTTGGTTATTAAAAATAATGAAACAATTACATCTATGGAAAAAATAACATTTATTATTGCAAAACTATGTCCATTTTCAATTATGTGGTTTGCAAATTCACTGAAGTTTGTTTTTTTAAACAGTGTAGGTGCTTTTTAACTCAAGTATTTGTATTTTTGTCTGTCTTCCCAATGTAAAACGCATTACAATCACTGCAAGTTAATTGATAAACTTCTGATTTTTCTAATGGTAAAGTTGTATCTTTAGAATTTGCTAAGTATCTTTTAATACTATTATTAGTTTAATAAGCCAGTTTTATCTGTTTTGATAAAAGTGACGCAGTAGAATCGGTCAGTTCACCAAAATTAATTCAATGAAAATTAATTAGTTATCATTCTAATTAATTTTAATTAAATATTTTCATTGAATAAAATGATGTACGAGCCGAACATGCGATTACAAAGCCGAAGAATCATTTGTGTATTTGCATTTTCAATGGAAAACTGTAAACAAATCCAAATGAGAGTTGTGTCGGCAAAGCGATTGGTGCGCCTCTGTTGACGCACTGCGTTAAACAAATCCATCTGATGCGACGCTAGCCTTTATTAAGAGATACTCGTATTCTTTATAAATAATAACTTGGTACATACTCAAAGAATTAATCTTATTATGATATTTAGTAACCAAACTTCAACTTTCATAAATATTGGTGATCAGTTATCATTAGAAAGACAAAACATATTAGCCGATGTTATAAAATATTACAAAATTCAACACATACATTTATTTTTTTCCAAATTACGCAGTTTGTACAATAACATAATATGACTATTTTTTTATTGCATTTGGTAAAATAAGACATCAATTAATTCAAATTAATATATAATAAAGCCACTGTTAGTTAAAAAGCTGACTTCTGAGCCAAAGATTTCCAATTTGATTCCCAGTGGAGTCACAGTTTTTCACTGTGTTTTCAGTCTGGATTTTTGAGACAATTGACATCATAAGTCTCCAAAATGTGGCAACTTGTTAATGGGCGTGTGTTAATATTTGACATAGAACCCGAGAAGTTTTTAGCTTTCAATATTCTCTTCAAAATATTTATCAAATGCAATGGAAATAAATTATAGGAACCACGACCAATGATTACTTCATCACATGGCGCTGACTTTGCCTGTTTCACAAGCTATTAGTTTCTAGACCTTTTGTAGACATTCCAATTTATATAGATTTTTTTTGTTTATTTAGTTATGTTTTTAAATATTGTTCATAGTTTTGACAGAGTGTTCCCCGAATTTTGTTTTGATGCTGTATAATAAGGATTATTATTAAAAATGCTAGTGTGATTGCTAAGGAGAGTGCACGGCACAATAAGTAGTACTATCATATGTATATCTTTTGGCGTGTAGTTAAAGAAACTTTGAATGGAAGATACTGAAATGTAAATTACTGAAGAATTTGAAGGACTCGTGTTGTTTTCTCTAAAAAAAAAATTACAAGGGAACAAAGTGAATATTTCATATTTTGGTTTCCAAAGTTGACCTACAAATTCCAAATTTGAATTGTGGCATTTGAAAAACAAACATATTCCTAATATAACCTAACCTAACAATCATATTACGCGGATGAGCCTGAAAATTCGTAAAATGTCATCAAGTTTTTTCATTGTATGAATGTTTTTAGTTTTTGAACTTAATGCATACACATATCTCATATATTCTATATTTTTTTATAGTAATATATTATCCAATTAAATAGTGTTGAATGTTTAATTTGATAAATAGACGTTTTTTTTATGTTTTTTGGTATCATTATGATTTAGTTATTAGAAAATATAATATTAGATTATTTGTCTGTTTATTTTACATCTGTTATGTGTAAATTTGACTAAGACAACATGGCTGATATAAAGGTAAAATATTGCTACTGTAATAAATAAGTCTAGATACCATTTTGAAGTACTGTACAGTCGTTACTCTGTATTTAAAATACTTGTTTCCTTCAAAGTAGCAAAGAGGAAAAATAATGAATATTCATCATTTTTCCATCCAATAAACAATTTACTGCATTTATTATTTACCGTTTATAGAAGGTTACAGAACGATTCTTGTAGAGGGGATATTGGGACAATAAACTAGCGATCCTATGTGCACGGTCTGATCAGTCTCTCAAGAAAAAGTGTATAATCATGAAGCTATAATACTAATGTATAATAATGTGTATAAAACAAAGTTATTGAAAATAAAAATAAAATGTGTTTCTCCATTTATATGGATATCTCACTAAAGATTATGTTATTAATAGAGCAACGACTGTATTTTTGTTTAGATATTAAATTGCTTTGTTTGTGTATGTGCTAATGTTAGATTATATCAAAACCAATTATCAACGTTTGGAAATGTTGTGAATGAAATATTTAGTATGTTCAAGCCAAAAATCTTGATTCAATCAAAGATTCAAACCAACATATCTAAGAGAACTTATTCAATTTGGGAAATATGTGTTTTATCGCATAAGTCATGGGTTTTCTACAAACTTCACAGTTGAAATAACTGTCTTATAAAATAAATTACTACAACATAAGAAAATACCAAGGAACATTTGGTTATATAACTTTCTCTTCTATAAAGTCTCTTTAGAACAAAACGCAGCATTGTAATAAAATTTGTATTTTACTTCTAATATTAATGGCATCTTTAAGTACTTAATTCCTTTTAACAATATTAACAAATAAAAAATACTATATTTAAAAAAAAAAACAAATAAATTGCTAAATATCATTTAAATATAGATGCTGTAAAACTTCTTGAGCCTTTTAGCGGTGGAGGGGGGCGGTTTGCACATTTACCAACCAAACAAAAAGACTCACATTTTGCAATCATCTGTGCGTGCACCCACTTGACACTCAAGTTATTTTCTGATATGTGAGACAATTAAGATCATAAATAAAAATGTGGCAACTTGTTGCTATAGTTAGTACCTATTAGTTGTCTGAGAATCGATACAAGTATAAATTACATAGATGGGTGGTGGCAGAGAGGTTAGCGCGCTGGGTTTGTAATCCAGTGGTCACAGTTTGAATCCTGCCACAACCAATTTCACCTATATCTATATTCACCTATGCTAAGTTTACTTGTTTCAAGGTTATGTTCATATTTAAAATTAATTTATCTTTGTGTCCTTAAGTATTCTCACAGCATCTACTATGCGATAATTGCACAATATTACGGCCATATTTCATTAATTGATCAAAATCAATCGTTACATGTTTTGATACACAAATTCAGTGCATGATCCAATTCCAATTAAATTGTTTGAATTGTATAATGTCATTCAATTTCAATCAATATCAAATAAAACAAATTTATTACAATTTCTTTTAGTGAATGCTGACATCTTGAAACGCACAAAAGATATGGACTTGCTTGTTTCAAGGTTTTTTTTTCATGCTTTAAAGTAGACTTCTTTTTTTTCATTTTCTTATATTCATTATTATATTTGTATTGACGGTTGATTTGTGACCTTTTAGGCGTTTGCGTGGTTCTCTGATTTGTTGGTGGAGCATGCCGAGATATTCTGGGCCCTCTTCGCTGTGGACATGGATAGAGTACTGTCGGAACAGCCCCCCGACACGTGGGACTCCTTTCCGCTCTTCCAGATACTTAACGACTATCTCAGATCGGAAGGTAAAATTTAACAGATGAAGATGTAATGCCCTCGTGGGTATATTTTGTAAAATTCAAAAGAGTAAAGTTTTGGTAATGAAACTGAGAGTATATAGAGTTAAAATAGAACTCAAGAAAAACATACTTTCTAAGGATATACATAAAACTCTAATTCCTACTACAGAACTTACAATCTGTAATTGGCTGGTTTATTTGATTCCTTTATTCTTCATCAATTGTGATTTTTCTTGAATTATTTTTATCGATCATATTTTTTTATAAGTACCAAAATATTTCTTTTAATAGCTTTTCACATTTATTTTTGTGACCATATACATAATTTCATATAATATAATTAAGCAGACTCAAAGAGAGAATGTCGAAGATTATTATGAATTGTTTAAATAGGATTGTTAGTAGTTATCTTCAATTAATTATTAAGTGTCACAAATGAATTGATTTCATTGTTACTATAATATTTCTCTAGTTTATTTCTAATGTATAACAAAGGATTACTTTTTAAAACTATAAAACGATAGATAATTCATAATTATTGAAAAACAAATTTGTGTGGTTTTTATTAATAAATTAATGATTTCTACTTCGGGATATAAATATTTGTCGGCCTTCGTGGCTCAGTTGGTTGGGTATCTGACTACTGATCCAAAGGTCCCGGGTTCGAATCCCGGTGGAGACACAATTTTTTCTTGTGTTTTCAGTCTGGATCTGTGAGACGATTAATATCGTAAGTCTCCAGAATGTGGCAACTTGTTATTGGGTGAGTGTTAAATTAATATTTGATATAGTACCTGTTAGTTGCCCGAGAAGCAATATTAAATATTAAATAAATAAATAAATAAATTTGACATATTTATTATAAATTATTTTGTTGCGTTTCTCTTACTAACATGCAGGAGCACATGGGATGACAGGACAACAGCGACAGGCTTCAGGAAACCGTGCGTATTATTTATGTTTTTCTTAAATTTTATTCCATTGATACAAAAACCATTAAAAGATTTAGTAATCTAATTTGTATTAGTGTTCATTTTTTGGCCTTTATATCTCATTACTTCTATACTGTAATCAGACTAATTATAATATAGAAATATTGTATAGTATTGTATAGAAACCAAGAGCCTGCCTTAAGCAAAATCTTCATACAAAATCTGTATCATATTTACTCCTCCAAGATAGAAACCTTATTGAATAGCCATTGTAAAATATTTACATTACAATATGTTTGCAACATTCAATAATTATATAAAATCTATCTGCAAGCTTGGTGTACTTTTCTAAACAAAATATTAATCAGCCTTCGTTTATTTCATATTGCAACAGATAATTTGAAGAATGGAAGATTCCACGAGCATCTCCGAGAGACTTTTGCGCCTCTAGTGGTGCGATATGTGGATCTTATGGAGTCTTCTATAGCGCAGAGTCTTCACAAAGGATTCGAAAAGGAACGCTGGGAGATTAAAGGGTAAAATATATCCATAAATATTATAGTAAACACATTTAATCATAAAAAATATGCTGATTTGCTCAAATATCAACATATTAGAGATTTCATTTCAACTGCATTTATTTTGGTTTTATGCGACTTCTACCATATGTAAGTCTCACTTGCATATTTATTTTTTCAATACCATTGGTAAGCCATTTGGTTTCTGGGCGGTGTCCTGGGTTCGATCCCCAGCAGAGGAGAAATTTGTTTAAATAAATTTCTCACGCTAATGTTGTTTCTCTGGGCTGGAAACACTGGTTAGTTGGAAGAAATTGCCATATGGCAATACTTACTTACTTAGCGAGTTCGAGTACTTCACCACTAGGCCATCCCACTCCAGAATACAGCAACCGCAACGGCATTTTCATTAACCACCTTCAAGTCTGCGTCGCATCTCAATGGCATATCTTGACAGATGAGGAGGTATTCGTCAGTTTGTATCTTGCCGCAATTGCAGAAAACATCCTCTTCTACCCTTATACCCCAAAATCAAGAAAAAGCTTTCTAAGAATTACATCCCCTAAAACTACCACCAGATAGGGCAAGGAAAGATCTTTGGGAAGCACAATACGGTGGAGATCAGGTCGACCTGTCGAAGAGTTTGGGACTGGGACACCAACTACCCTACCTGACATGGGAGACACTTCATAGATTACGCGTTGACGTCACCAAAAGCAAAGAGAACATATATATGGCAATAAACTGGCCACTTGCACAGGGTGCAAGGAAGTGTTTATTATTATATTAATTTAATATATTAAGAATTAAAAATTGATTAAAAATTGTGCATTTTTTTACTATACGCCATCTGCCATAAAATGTTATAAATGTGAAATGGTTGTTTTTAGTAATGGTTGTGCGACGTCAGAAGAGTTGTTCTGGAAACTGGACGCCTTACAGTGCTTCATTAAGGACCTTCACTGGCCCGATGCTGAGTTCCGCACTCATTTGGAGCAGCGTCTGAAGCTGATGGCTACCGACATGATGGAGAGCTGTGTACAGAGGACTGAAGCTGCCTTCCAGGTGAATAATTACCACTTTGATAGTTTTTTAGCATTTGAATATCATGGGAGTCATATCAGGACTGGATCTAAAGATTTCTCTCATGAAATATTTTTTATTAATCAAACGATGCTTATTTATCTTTCAATGCAACATAATTATGGCAATTTTTGTAGCATTTTTGATAAACAGTCAATTTATTGTCTTTATATAAAATGTATGGTTTTGCCACTATATACTTAATAATCATACATAACAATTTGAAAATTCTACATTCATCTATGGTTCATTTGTTTTTTTTTTTTTGTATATTTAAAGAATGCATAGGGCCGGTAATACAGTCTCAGTTTAAGAGCTAATTTACAAAAATATAGCGTATTACAGTGTCCGTTTAGGCCTAATCTTCCCTCAAATACGTCACTAAAACGACAAATATTTAACTCAACGTTTCTGCCGGATTAAGTACTTAACGGTGAGTCAAATCATCAAATGTCATTTGCTAAGCAACGCGTATTGTTTCAGTGTTCTATCACTAGAGGCGTTAGGCAACGAGTGTAGTTTCAGTGTTCTATTAGTTGTATCGACGGTAGCGCCACACAACAAAACAAACTGATAGCCATACTAAAACGAACATGGGCATTTAAAAGCATTATTTTGGTGAAAAAAATTAAATTTACCATGTTGGATAATAAAACAATAGTATTTCAAGTTGTAGCGTCCCGTTTTGTAGTTGGTATTATTTGAGGTTATTTAAAATTTGACAGATAATAACCACAGAAAAAGTAAAATATGTCTATAATTGAAGATTTAGTAACTGACATGTCATATTGAACTGTAATACGGAAATGGATTCAATCTCCCCTTAACATTAATCTTGAGTTTAACAAACTCAATGAGTTGAGGGCCGACTGTAATACTGGCCCATAGTTATCTTTCTTGTTATTTTAACTTGAAGTACTTGAAGTAGCTTACATTGTGAAACTGCTCTGTCTCAATGTGCAGTAAATGCATGCTAAAATTGAATGTATATTATGTTTATTTGTAATTTGTAGGTTTGGTATATGATGAATTTGTATTTGATTTTAGTCTTGTTTGAAGAAGAGTGTGACATTCATATCGACTGATTATATCCTGCCTTCCGAAGTGTGTGCCATGGTGAATGTCATATTAGATGCCAAGAACCAAGCCTTCAAACTGTGCACCATAGATGGTGTTGATGTGGTAACCAATTTTATTTTACAATCACATTCATTTGTTTATCTATGAATTCAATAAGAAAATGTTCTACCTACATAATTTAGAACATAATTGCCAACCTCAAAAAATTATTTTACATATTTTGATTTTATAAATAAAATCAAAATACCCAGCTTGTATATACCGACCTTTGAAGCAAAATAGTAGCATATTTTGATGCGCGTACGTGTTCTGCGCTGCGCATAATATTCTGTGGTCATGATAACTAACTTAACAAAATTAAATTCAATGCTGCCTTATGAAATTGAGCTCAAAATCGAGATCAACTGAACTGCGGTTCAAATATTTTTATTAATATGGTTCCAGTTGAACGTGGAATAAGACTTTGAACCAGGTTCAATTGAACCATGATTCAATCACAATTCAAGGGCTTATGTTCAATTACGTATAATAATATTCAACTTTTTTTTCCTTATTTTTGATTTTCTTCTGTTATCTTTGTTATATATTTTTTAATTATTTTTGTCATGTACCTTATTGCCATAGTACACATTATATTGTATATAGTCATCAAATCTGGATTGTTGAAAGAAATTATCGCATGGCAATAAACTTGTACCAGAAGATAAATAAATAAATAAATATATTTCCTTCTTTCAAAATATCATTCACACGGTCATGTCATCCCTTTCTAGGGCTAACTTCTAATATCCTACTTGATCTTGCATTCTCTCCTTATGTCCGTGTTAGTACTTTCATGCGTGTATTGATTATCAAGACGTGAGGCATATGATTTCAGCACCAATACCACAGTAAGATGGACGGTCAGATAGAGACGTGTATAACCAACATGACATCGCAGCTCTCCCAGAGACTTATCGCTGTACTGGAGGCTGTCATGGCAAAGTTGGCCAGGTTCGACGAGGGAAGTCTCATCGGATCTATACTTACCATTGCTGTAAGTTACCTACATATATATACCCAACTACCGTTCGAATATGAATTTCCTTATAATAAATCTGTTAAATTCTAAATTGTTTTGAATACTTTATTTCACTATAAATATAAATAACATGACAGCTATTATTAGTCTTTTGTAGTCGTGCCGACTGCCGTGGCATAGTAGCAAGTCGTATGATTGTGTTGACATTCTGGTTTCGATTCCCAACAGGGGAGAAAATTAGTTGGAAAGAACTTTTATATATTGTTTATATATAAATTCGGATGGGTCGATGGCAGATCGGTTAGCGCATTGGGTTAGTAATCCAGTGGTTGCGAGTTCGAATCCTGCCTCGACCGATTTCGTTCACCTATAGCACAAGCATTTATGCTTATTTTAGGGAACGTAGGAAGATGTATATGTACTTGTTTAACAAGGACATATTCATTTAAAAAAAATGAATAATTAAGTGATAAAATCCATAGATTTTGGCATATTTTCTTCAATTGATTCAATAAAAAAATGAATAATTAAGTGATAAAATCCATAGATTTTGGCATATTTTCTTCAATTGATTCAATAAAAAAAAATAAGATATTGTTGAAAAACTCTTTTGTTTTCAGTATGAGGATGTATTTTTACTTATTTCGAAGGCATATTCATTAGTTTAAAATTAGGGTATTTATTTTCAATATTCATATCTTTATTCCAGAAACAGATGAATGATTTTAATGACTTAGGTATATTATTTGTTATACTTTGGCTTTTTTTAGTGGCGGTTGTACGACATCTTCTTAGGATTAGGCTACTGTAGAAACATCCTATTGATATGCTGCGAAGTTAGACAAAAGGATAACGGCGACACTGACGTGAGAAACAAACAAACGTACATATTGCCAGGATATAACATCCGCTTTGCCTTTTACTAACAACGAATACTTATTCTATTTTATTCTTTATTATGTACTAATGTTTTGAGTTTAAAAATATGATTTGTGTCAATTATGATAATAAAACTCATGGATACAATTCTGAAATATGCAACACAGTGGAAGAAGTCATCCATTATGCCATCACGCCGTAATTCCACAATGTGGGATTACCAACGACAGGTGTACATAACCTTATAAACACGCATGTATCCTCGCATACGAGCCTCGTCACACGTAAAAAGGCGACACTAACAATGGGTGATGAACCTGTTGTATTTTTGGTTAACGATGATAGTAAAAATAATATTGAAAGCACTTTTCTAGACTAGTGCCTCACTTTGTTAAATATTCCACTTATTTTATTGAATTACTCATTGCGAAATAAAGCCGTGTTTTTATATTTTTTTATAAATAAATTATAACTAAATGAACCTGTTTACCAACCAATTTCTCAATAGATGGCATTAGAAAAAAAATTCAGTGTCGTTTTGATAGATGGAGATGGTTTTCTTAGCTTATTTTCAAGTTATGTACATGTATTATTCAACACATATAGAATTTTGAAATGATAAAAGTACCTACTCAATAAAAAGGCATAATTGGAGAACGTTGAGAAGCGCTTAAAGTGATCACTTTAATCAACAGATTACAGGTCGTAAGCCCTGTAGGTGCCCGATTTCCCGGCTCTCCTATAAATTATATATTCCTGCTTCTCGTCTATTGAGATATTAACATTTGTCAAACAAATAAATTAACCTGTTATGTTGGTATGGTGAAGCTGTTCAATGTTTGTATATCATAATTGACGCACATCAGAAGTTGAATTGAAATATGTATTTAACATTCCTCTAACTAGTGTGAGTTTGTTTTTCATCTAATTTATGGAATTAGTGTTTTATAATATTCAGTGTGTTTTCAACAATGCCAATTTATTTCATAATTCTATACCGGCTTGAGAATTTAAAGTGCAATCTTAATTTTACTGACTGTTGAATTAAAATATGTAACAGTTAAAAATATGAATTATTCAATGTTTGTAAAAAATATTTTGGTTATTTTTTACCCCGTTTATTTAATATCTTAATGGAAGGTTGTAGTATGATTCTTGAAGAGGAGGTGGTTAGGGAAAAAGAGTATAGTTTATACATATTTATTTATCTTTTTATTGTGTATAATGTTCAAATGAATTAAAATATTTTCCAGAATGTATCAGGATCTGGTAAGGACATGGGTCAAGGCTATGTCACCTTCATGAGGAACTGTATGGACCAAATTAGATCAAAGGTAATGACAACTATACAATAATAGAATACCACAGGTCATTACAATTATATAATAATAGAATACCAAAAGGTAATTACAACTACACAATAATGAAATATGAAAGGTGATGACAATTTTATGATAATAGAAAACCAAAGGTAATTACAATTATATAATAATAGAATACAAAAGGTAATGACAATTTTATAATAATAGAATACCAAAGGTAATGAAAATGACATGAATAAAAAAAAGGTAATGAAAATGACATATTATGTTTTGTTTATTAGATTTTTTTTTTTTTTATTTATTTATAACAATTAACAATATCATTTTACATATAATTATAAATCCACCTCACTAGGCTTTGCCTGTACCGAGGTGGATTATTTTACAACATTATTATTTTTAATCCAGGTGACAGATGAGCTATGGATTCTGACACTATTTGAGCAGTGGTATGCAGCACAGCTCGGTATGATCAGCAACTGGTTGAATGAGAGACCGGCACTTCATCCTCATCAGTGCGCGTGTCTTTCTATTATACTTAAGGTAATGATAGGATCTAGTTTTGTTGTACTCTTCATAATAATATTATTAATATAGTCAGACCTACTTTTGTGGTACATTATATACAATTTATTTATTACTTTGGATACTCCACAAATGAGTTTAGTATTTGATACAACTGCTTCTTCCTTAGGAGTTGTCATCCATCCTTAATGATCACTTTGAAAGCAGTTATATTAGAAAACTCATTGCTGGTCACTTCGAAAGCATTTGTATTAGACAACTCATTTTTGGTCATTTCGAAAGCAGTCGTATTAGAAAACTCATTTTTGGTCACTTCGAAGCATTTGTATTAGACAACTCATTTTTGGTCACTTCGAAAGCAATTGTAGTAGAAATCTCATTTTTGGTCACTTTGAAGCATTTGTATTAGACAACTCATTTTTGGTAACTTCGAAAGCGATTCTAGTAGAAATCTTATTTTTGGTCACTTCGAAAGCGATTCTAGTAGAAATCTCATTTTTGGTCACTTCGAAAGCAGTAGTATTAGAAAAATCATTTCTGGTCACTTCAAAAGCAGTCGTATTAGACAACAAAATTTGTGACACATTAATGTATCATGACATACATACTAATAATAATAATAATAATTAACACTTCCTTGCACCCTGCGCAAGTGGAGAGTTTATTGCCATATGGCAATTTCTTCCAACTAACCAGTGTTTCCAGCCCAGAGAAGCAACATTAACAAGGAAAACAAAAATCCTGGTATGCAAAACTCTTCACAGACCTGCTGTAGTGGATAGAGCTGAGGTCTTAATAAAAAGAAATGAAAATAGACTCTTGACATTTTTATCCTGAGAGATTTTTGGCCTAACAAACGATAATGGACTTTGGATGATGCAATATAATCACGAACTACAGGCATTATATGACGAATCCAACATTGTACAAGTCATAAAAGTGTGTAGACTGCAGTGGTTGAGACATGTCAGCCGGACGAATGATGATCGTATCTCCAAAAGATTCTTAACACCAATCCAGAGGGCAAAAGAAGTAGAGGCAGGCCCAAGCTAAGATGGCTGAATGACACAGAATACGACGTAAGAGCGATCAAAACAGCAAACTGGAGGACAGGGACAGCTGGAGAAGAGTTCTGGAGGAGGCCAGGGCCCACACAGGACTGTAGCACCAATGATGATGATGACATGCATGCTCTTATTATTCTGATTTACTGACTAATCAAAATTTCTTGTTACATACCACCACCAAAAAGTACATGTTGTTAACAAAGGGATTTAAATTTTGAAAAGCAAATACTTTTACTGCTATATAAATGTGTCATTAATATCCAATCTTTATTTAAGCATTGACAGTCTTACTAATAAAAATCTACTGCACACCCATTGACCAGTGTTTTAGTTACACACTGTGTAAAGCCCGTGCAGCAATTATTTAAAAATCTTACTAATAAACGCTGTATAACGACTGGGTAGTTGCAATAGACAGACAACATAAATTAATCTGACAAAGTTGTAATTTCGCACTCGCGCATGGGCAAAGCGCGAGTTAATATTTGTCGTGGTTAATATTTTCATATGTTTTTCACGTTTTAAAATAGGAATATGGAAAATACAACGAATAATGTAATCATATGAATACACATGCGATCACCATTGTAGATATTATAAAAGAGCTGATTTTTGTCAACTTTTCGCTCCTAAAATGCACAACTATCGATAATAAAATGATTTTTTAAGATTTTTTGTCATATTATTCCAAGATATAACAATATAAACATGCGATCACAATCAAATATGATTTGAGATAGATAACAGTTGTCTTAAAACACCGCTAAAGTACCTTAGGCGTGCAAGCATTGTGTAAAATTAGTATGAGAGATACACAGTCGTTAACCTACTGATCTGCTATACAGCGTTTATTAGTATCTCGAATATTTTTTTAATTGCATATATGTAAACATTGGATTTTTTCCCTTTCGAAGACGAAGTTGGGATATTGTAAAAGAACCAGGAACTCGATGCAACTACAAGGCTTACGACCTGTCATCGGCTGGTTTGCGTGATCACTTTATGCGCTTGCGCAACGTTCACCAATTATGCCTTCTTATTGAGTTCCTTTTATCAATGTAATTTTTAAAAGTTCTTTTGAGTTCCTGGTTCTTCTACAATATCCCAACTTCGTCTCTATTGAGATGTTAATAAAAATTTATTAGTAACATTTTTGCTTACACGGGTGTTATAAACAATTGTGTAACTTTGACAACACGTTTATTAGTAAGACTGTAAATATGTTATGGATACCTCCGTTCCATCTTACTATTTGAATTTAATAATGTTGTATTGACATTTCAGAAAATGTACAGTGACTTTGAGCTGCAAGGTGTGATTGATGACAAGCTTCATTGTAAGTCATATAATCAGGTGTCCACTCGTATGCAGGCTGAGGAGGCAACCTGTTCCCTTATCATGGCCCAGAGGGGAGATGATTCACAGTTAGTATTGTGCATTATATTATCCTATACACCACGCCGAGCCCTGGAAGTAAAATATTAACATCCCTCATAACACTTCATCAAAGATCACAATTGTGATTGTCGGCCTTCGTGACTCAGTTGGTTAGGTATCTGACTGCTGATCCAAAGGTCCCGGGTTCGATTCCCGGTGGAGACACAGTTTTTAATTGTATTTTCAGCCTGGATCTGTGAGACGATTAATATCTCAAGTCTCCAGAATGCGGAAACTTGTTATTGGTTGCTTGTTAAATTAATATTTGACAAAAAAATAGAACACTGAAAATTGCTATAAATATAAAGAAATACAAAATCCCAAATTTGTTTTTTTAAAATAGTTCCAGATTTTTGCAAACTTTTTTTATTAGAAAAACATTTTTTTTATTATAAATTTATATGTTTAACTGCCTATATTTCCCAAGTTTTTAAAAATATTGAAAAAAACCAAAACACTCCAACTAGATGATTTAATTTTCTATTTAAAAGATGAATATTGTAGCAGTATATCTCAAACTTTTTATAACAATTTTTATAAAAATTGAATTTTGTGACGACATTGTTTCATACAATTTTGTAAAAGCAGTATACATTACACAATATCTGCGGGGACTTGACAATTTGATACTTAATCTCCTCTCCAACATACATTCATACCATCATGCTGTTTTCATATTCTGGGTAGGAAAAAGAGACTGACCTCTTTACTATCCTATCCTGACATACATACATACATACATACATGTTTTATGTAGAAAAGAAAATATCTTAAAATATTTATTAATTTGTGTTATTAGATTGGTAAGTATTCTTCAATTATACATTTTGACAGTTGGATCTCATGTATTACATGCAACTAGTAATACTCTGATATAATGAAATGTTTTTGTGTAGGGGTGGAGAAGACGGGTCAGACGATGGTGCTAAAGGAAAGTCTAGATTAGAAGCCTTAGCTGAGGAAGGGAAGTTGGGGAATGTCACAGCTGTCGTTGGAAAGGTATTTACTATTAAGAATATAAATAATTTAAAATACATAATAAGAAACACTTTGTTTTCATCTTCTTAATCTTTTGATAAACCTGACCTATAGGTCTGTGGGACTGAAGATATTTGTCTCATGAGATAATAAGGTCCACTTATCCCCCCGTCTCTTCGGTGATGTTCCAGGTAGACAGCATCCGGGGGGGATTTCATTATTTACTCTTCTTATATTACACATCACTTTCTTTACTATTCTACATATATATTTATTTTATTATGGTGATAGGTATTTTGTGACAAGAGGATATTATCAAGGCTTTTGATTATGTAAAATAAAAATAGTCTCATGTCTGTTCGGGGTTCAACCATAATCCGATGCTTAGCCATGTTTTTGTAAAATTGGATAAGAATTAGGTTATAGTCAAGTCACAAATAGTAAGTCCGTTCTAGTTTAAATTCTCTCAATGAATGAAGACTTGAACGGTCTTACTTACTATTTGCAGCTTGACTATAATTACACTGTCGCAAATTGTTCTAGTTTAAACTTTCTCTATAAATTGACTTTAATGATCTTACTTACTATTTGCGGCCTGACTATAATTACAGTCTAGTCACAAATAGTTTTAGTTTAAACTTTCTCTATAAATTGACTTTAATGATCTTACTTATTATTTGCGGCCTGTCTATAATTATAGTCTAGTCGCAAATAGTTCTAGTTTAAACTTTCTCTATAAATTGACTTTAACGATCTTACTTACAGTGTTGCAAATAGTACTAGTTTTAATTTTATCTATAAATTACGACATTAACAATATTATTTGCGGCCTGATTATAATTACAGTATAGCCGCAATAGTAAGTAAGACTGTTACTGTCTCGATTGTCAACATTGTATATGCGTAATTTAATTATGAAGTGAATTTACCTTTTAAACAAATTTTTATCATACATACAATCCTTAAATTATGATATATTTATTAATGTTTTTTTTCAGGTTGGCAATATGTTTGGTCGAGGTATCGGTGAACTGTCAACTAAACTTGGAGGAGCTTCAAGTTGGTTCTAGCTGCTACACAATATTCCCCCTCATCTGAGAGTGGTTTGGTGACACACACCACATCCCTGGATATACCTACACATATATATATATATCTTTATCTACCCTACTGTTACTAATCTATCTACCTTCATAGACTAGTACTTATTATATAACTACCTACTGTTGTTATCCTCTTGGAGATCATCTACCTACACATTATATTATGGAATGTCTGCCATTGCAACATAACTACATTCTAATATCCTTCACTTCCTGCCCATGAATTATATCGGATTTAAATTAATGGATTCTTAGTTTGATAATTTTGAATTAGCCACTGTATAAATTGAAATAATTTGTTAAATTTTAATCAAATCGTTGTTACAGTACCTGAATGCATCCACCCAACTCCAGTTTTACTACCGTACATTTTTAGCAACTGAAAATATCTTTAATTACAGTTTTACCCACTGGAAATATCCTTAATTACAGTTTTACTCACTAGAAATATCCTTAATTACAGTTTAACTCACTAGAAATATCCTTAATTACAGTTTTACCAGCTGAAAATATCTGTTTAATTACAGATTTGTTATTTTGAAATATTAGTCTCATTCCAATATGAAATATTTATTAAAATACATTTTAAATATCTGAAAATATTTGTTGAATTACAATTGTGTCAAAAATTAATTCATAAATCCAGTTCATATATATATTTGAGTTGTCAATATGTAAATCATTTATTTGCTAATGAATAAAAAAAAATTAAATTATCTGCTATTGTAATATACATAACTAATGAATTGTTATATATTATTTACATGTTATTTATTTTGGGCATTTACAGTTATAAAAACTAAATACTTGATAGCTTTTTTTCTCTTTATTCCCATACGTACATACTTTTTACTATCGAAAAAATCTTGTAGGTACTCTAAAAAATTTGTAAAATTCTCATAAACCTATAAACTAAAGATGTACATTATATGATTCCGTAGATATTTTCGTCTCTTAGTAACAAATTTCTTGGCATAAACAAGCAATCGGCACTTAGGGTCCCACAATTATAGTTTCGAACGGGAAAAGGATGCACCCGAGCTCCCCTTGAAGAGATTGCAGCACCGTAGTCTATGGCAATAGGCCAAAGTAGGTAAGGTTCTCATGATGGCTTCTTATTGCATTCGGTCGGGTGCATTCTTTTCCGTGTCAAGCTTAAAGTATTGTGGCAGTGATATGGGAGTTAAATTGTTATATTAAAGTATATTTGTAACAAAGAATAAAAAATAACAAAGATGAATGCGTGGTATAATATAGTTCTAATGTATGAATAATGTATATTGTAATAGTGACATAATAAAAGCGTGCTTCTGCTCTGATAATTGTTACATAGTTAGATAAACGATAATGTAATTATAGGTTATAATAATAATAAATTTAAATAAAAGAAATATTAATAAATTTCTGGGCATGGGAAACGAAAGTGTCGCAGATTAATCAAATAATGAATGGCAGTATACAATAGTTATAAATAGAGCACAATGAATTATAAATACGCAAACATTTGACCTTTGTCAAACATTTGACTTTTGTCAAACACTTGACTTTTGTCAAACATTTGTCCTTTGTCAAACATTTGACCTTTGTCAAACATTTGACCTTTGTCAAACATTTGACATTTGTCAAACATTTTTCCTTTGTCAAACATTTGACCTTTGTCAAACATTTGTCCTTTGTCAAACATTTTTAAGTTTATATGATATTATGCAAGTTAGAACCCACACAAGGATATTATATTTACTAATGAGCTGTGAATCGAAATTATTTTGAAATCAACAGAGTATTGTAATATAACCTCAAATTAATGTTTTCCCATATTTTACACTGAAAATTTAAAGCTGAGTAAATTAAGAATTGTCTTTTTTAAAATAAAATACCGTTTCATATAATTTGATTGTGAGTAAAAAGTGACTAACTTAGATGACATTGACATGTTATTATCATTATTGAATAATTCCTTTTTTATAAATTTGAGATTCTGCTTTGATTCAATTTGTTTTAGTAAATGACGATTTTAAAATCCAAAGCAAACGTTCAAACTAATTGTTTGTTCTTATTACAAAAACGTATAACACTCTAAATATGAAATAGGTATTTGCCTCATATATATTAGTGTTGTCAGTCAAAATACTAGAATTTGTATTGGTTAGCAAATTCCTATAATTTAAAATTGGTGTTGTTCTTTTTTTTTATCGTAATAATTAGGACAAATGTTTCACAAAATAAATAAATGATTGCAGAAATGTGCAAGACAAAATAATATTGTTACATTGAAGATGGATAGGATGATGATATGCACCAAAACAGTTGGTAGAATAGAAATATATACATATTACGAATAGGGAGAAATCAATGAAGAAAATATATACAATGAATTAATATTTTTCAATACTATTATATTATACATCTTTAACATTCTTCTTCTTCTTTAAGTACCTACTTAATATTATCAATAAATTGTTCTTTCCTAGTCTGTTATATAATATAACCTAGATTTATTATATACTTACCTACAATTTAACAAAAACTATCAACAATCGATTCTTTGTCCCATTTTTATCTAAACCTTTTCTAATGTCGTATTGATTATTCCCGCTGATTTCTTGTTTTATCAAATAGTAATCAAACTATACTTCAAAACAAAATAAATCTATTCAATTGTATTGTTTGATTGAACTAACAAATATATTATGAATCATTTTTGTAAGATCTCGTACGCTTTACAAAAAAAAAATTCCCACAAGCTGAATATTTTTCTATTTGTACAGGTTATTTGTATACCAACCACGAAAATGTATACAAGATATGAGATTTTAATAGTTGTGTCAAAGTACATATAGTGGCACCAATTTTAAATTGGCGAGTCTTTATAAAAGTTTTTAAGTAAAACTTTCAACATCAAATTAATAATGTTCAACTTTTTTTGTTTATCAAATAAATTGAAAAAAAAATCACATTATAAAATGGTACCAACAAAGAAATCTTCTGATATATATATTCATTATTAGTGAAAATAATGTGTGACTAAGTTAGGATAGCATTGATAGTGCGCCTAAATGTGTATTTTTTACGACAAATTTCAACAATGATATTAAAATAAAATATTATCTAATTAAAGAACTATAAAAAAAGTGTTGAAAAGTAAAAATATTGGCGAATTAAAAAATATCGACAGTTGGAGTCATGACGGTTATAGTTTAAAAAACTTTTACACTGTTTGGTAGAAAATTTAGCACGGTGCCTATACAATGGACTGTTAGTCAACGTCAAATATCTATTTAAATTCTTGTTCAACTTAAATCTTAATAATGTAATCTTTGGTAATCTACATTATGTATAATTATATCTATGTAATATGTGTTATGTCAACTATTTGATTACTTCTTAAAACAATATTAAATTCACTAACTAAATTGTGTCCTTACTGTAACTTATTTCAATATAAAAAAATTTCGTGGCAGTCTTCAATATGTAGCGAAATGATGGAAATATTCTTACAAAATTGCTGACGAAAATTTCATACGCAAGTTGTTTATTTGTTCGTTTCCGTGTCCAGACCATCTATATGCACACTCTCCCGTAACTTGCAGCCGTCACATCCCTGACGTTTGCAGCCAAGAGGTCCTCCTCATTACAAGTCTCCCCCATGAGTGGGCACACCAGCACGTGCGCCGTGTTTTGCTCTTCTCCGCAATCGCACATGCTCTTTGCTCACTTTTGAGTCTGTTCAGGGCTTCCCAAAACCCGTACTGGAGTTGTTTATTTAAACATACTTACAACAACTCAATGATTTGATATACCCTTTACATGAAGAGGTTTCTTGAAAATAAGTTTTTATTTTCATAAAGTTACTGTACAAAGTTTACATAATTTACCATTTCTATTTACAAGTATAGAACAGCCTACTTTATTGCTTTAGCAACAATGCCAGTTTGATTTAAGAATACTTTGTTTGCCTCACAACTTTGCATCAAACGGTGAATAGATTAATATTGTTATACCATGCAAGAATGTGATTATATTTATGGAATACCTGAAAAATGTCTAAGATTCGCATGCGAAAAAAATAATGAATTCATTTTGTTTTTTTAACAACAAATCAGGCATGGACACATTGAAATAATTTTGATCTATTCAGTTACCGCCATTTTGTAATTTAACTGTCAGATTTTGAATTTGGAACGACCAAAGCGGTTCGTCTGCCATTTTGTTTTAAAAGTAGCCTAGTATTTAAGATTGTAAAATGAACAAAGTCATCAAACGCTTGTTGTGATTACCGAAACCTATAAAATATTATTGTTAAATGTATTCTATTATAGTTTATTCATAGTTCCGAGTGAGGAAAACTATAAATATATTATTTATTTATCAATTTATTGTGTAATAGACTTTTCTAATTTCTTAGAGAAAAATTTTTGTGTTGCCAGTCCAAAATATACATAAAATATATAAATATACATAACATTAATTTCTTGATGATAAATATTTGACAAAAAATGCCTTAAAATCTAATTAGGTCCATTTATCCACAAAGAAATGACACTATAATATTAATTTTAATTTAGATTTTTGTTTTTCATATATATATATATATATATATATATATATATATATATATATATATATATATATATATATATATATATATATATATATATATATATATATATATATATATATATATATATATATATATATATATATATATATATATATATATATATATATTATATATAAGATGTTCCTTATCTTAGTTAGAATTAGATGTGTTAAGTCTAGTCACTTATGCACGTTAAGCCTAGAACTGTTCTGTTTTAGCTTAGCTTAACTAACAGATAATAATATTTTATCTATGTACTGTTTATTCATCATCAGAAAGTTGACAGAACACAATAAAAAAATCTTCAGCTCAAGATATAAAAAAATTTATAAATATAATATATGAAATGTAAAAAGATGTATTTTTCTTCGATATTTACTAAAAAAGATATGTATATTCATACCTAATATATATATATATATATACATATATCGTAAAAACTTATAGTACTTATTGATTTTTTTCTCTCACAGCATGTGCGCTTAATTTTTAAATATTTAGTATCTTAAAATCTCCTATTTAATAAAACTATACTTATACTTACTGTAATAAAAATCAACAAAAATATTATATTTCCCTAGTTCTTTTTAATATATTATAAAATTTAAGAAAATCAAAACGCAATACATTTATCTTCACATAAACAATAATTGTCTATGATCTGTATGTTTTTAGTTTGTTGTTTGAAAAGGATATATTTGAAATTATGTTTTATAAAAAAACATTATTTTTTCTATGGACAGATTCTGGAATAAATTGTGTGGAGTTGTTAGTACACAATTAAAAAAAATTTACTGAACGTACAAATAAAATGCAAATTGACAAATTTCTTCTTGAATCTGTTCAATGCTATCTTTCTTTTTCTCTAGATTTTCTTTGGTTCTAACATTATATTTAACAGTACAGGATAATTAATTATCATATTCCTTTTTTTTATTGCGTATGGCATAAATTGCTTTAAAAAATAAAACAGTATTTGGTAATTTTTCCAGTAAATAAATGTGAATTGTTTTCAACATAATATTTTTTTACATATATTTGAACAGTTAGATGATAAAAACTGCAAAAAAGGTGCAACTTGTTAATTACAGGGGCGTGGTATTTATACATACATACCATCACGCCATGTCCCTTGCGGGGTAGGTAGAGAGAACCGAACGCCACATCTTTCTATCCTGGCACGCATCCCTCGCCTCATCCACATTCATGCATCGTCTCATACATGTTCGTCTATTGCTCACACTTCTAACATTTCCGTCTTTCAAAATTTCGTTCACATGGTCGTGCCATCCCTTTCTTGGTCGTCCCCGACCTCTCATTCCATTCCTTTCTGCTCTGTATATTTTCTTCGTCAGGCGCTCCTCATTCATTCTCCCCATGTGACCAAACCATCTCAATGTGTTCACTTTCATTCTAGTAATGACATCTTTCTTCATCTTACATTCTTTCCTTATATCCTCGTTTCTTACCCGGTCATACATCGTTCTATTACAAATCCTTCTTAACAATCTCATTTCAACTGCATTTATTATACTTTCATGCGTCTTCTGCCATGTCCAGGTTTCACTTGCATACGTCAAGGTTGGCACTACGATGGCGTTATGAATGGCAACTTTGGCATCCTTTGATATGTTGCGATCATTCATAATTGGTCTTAGTGCTCCATTCACTCTGTTTCCTGCCATAACTCTTCTTTCGATCTCTTTATCGAGTCGTCCGTTCCGTTGAAATATGCTTCCCAAGTATACATATTCGTCGACTTGCTCGAGTCATGGCGTGGTATTTATTTGTTGTAAAAATCGATAACTCATGGTATAATGGTTATTATTTAAAATGACATACATTGTTACTAATGCATCATATTTGCTTTTGAGTTAGGTTAGGTTAGTAATTGTTATGACTCATGAGAGTTAGTCTCATCATGAATTAAAATACATTTTTTACATTTGTGTTTTCACTATCAATTGTTCTTACAGAACCGAACACTCTTCTTAGTATGGCCTTTATATGCAAGCGCTATTGTAAAATTATTTTAAAGATAATACAGAACATTTAGATGTAATTCTCAGAGCCCCTATAATTAACAAGTATCAATAATTCAATTAGTTATTTTTCTGACGATGTTCGTCGTAGGGCGATACCGATGAAATAGAAAGAAAAAATATATAAAATTTATTTTTGATTATATTTGCACTTGCGTATAATATATTATATTTTTTATTTCACACGCACGTAGATGGATACATCTTATGGTTGTAAACTTGTATATTGTAATATAAAAAGTAAAGAAAAATTAAGAATAGAATAATAAAAAGTATTTGTAGACTGTATTGTAAGTATAAAAATCTAGTTGATGATTTAAATTATTTTTGATCCCGATATTTTTATTTAAAATTATCCTGTATTGTTAAGGAGCATAAGAGGACATATCAAGCATTAAAATATTTGTGAAATATTATTTTACACTTTTGTTTGATAATCATTTTCACCCGGAGTTTTTTGCAACTGTTTTTTTTATTTTACAATGATAGTGAAATTTTTGGAAGGACAATTGTAACAATTTTTAACAAGTTCATTTAAATTTTAACAAAGTAACCTCACACACTTATTATATTTCATTTGAATGTATTAATTGATTAAAAACTCACTACATTATCATCTAGTAGTTTACTCATGCACACTCTGGTGGTAAAAATTGTAATAATAAATAATTACAAAAATGTGATTTTGTTTCTCTATAGATTTGAGTAAGAATATCACCGATTCAAATTTAAATATTTGGTTATGAAATGAGCCAAACTTGAGATAAATATGTTACAGTATATCAGAGAATTGAGTGTCTTTAGTAAATATTTACGAGAATTTAAGCCATAATGATATGAAGTAATTAGAACTTAAAAATGATCAATGATTTGACTATCGAATAAATATACAGTTGTAAAAATCTCCCGTAGCATCAAACAGAATTGGTATGTCTCGAAATGAAAGCATACGATAAAATCTGTTGAAAAAAAAATATATTACATAATATGAATGCAACAAAAAATAATTGAGATATTTTAGTAAAAAAGTTTTAGGTATATGTTATGTATTGTGTAAGGGAATATAGAGCCTCAGGCTACAATCGAGATTCCAAATATTTCTAATAATTGCTGATTGGAAGTATTTTAAAACACCATTTAGCTGTCAGATACAAAATATCTACGTGCGATACTTTGAATGTGTTTAAAAAGTATTGTGCGTTTTAAACAAAGGAGAGAGAGAGAGAGAAAGAAAGAATATTCTTTATTTGGGAGAAAACAAATGAAAGAGTTCAATTATACCATGTCACTGTTTATACCAGAGAATCTTCCGTCTTATTTTGTTTAGAAATTTATCATTAACTTTCAAATTAGGTACATTCATAGACATTTTTTACCATTTATTGGACTGTGCATCACATCCATACATTTGACGTACTATATAATGTTGTTTAACTGTGATACAGTCAAGTCCGTTTAAAAATATCTTATTCGACACAGAACATATAAAGATGGTCTCACTGTTTAAATAAATTAATTATTCCTTTGAAATATATACTTTTATTTGTGTTGTTTAAAATGATATCTTCAATATTTCTATATCTATGTTTCTCCTTAATTCTCTTCTCTTCGTCTCCTACAGATATAGGTGTTCAAATTATATCCAAAAACAATTTATTTTTGTCAATGGAATAAGTCAGATTTTTTCATGTTTTTATAAAAATGCATTAATGCTTGTGCTATAGGTGAACGAAATCGTTTGAGGCAGGATTCAAACTTGCGAC
This sequence comes from Molanna angustata, assembly GCA_963576475.1. Taxonomy (NCBI): domain Eukaryota; kingdom Metazoa; phylum Arthropoda; class Insecta; order Trichoptera; family Molannidae; genus Molanna; species Molanna angustata. The sequence goes on from OY754979.1 coordinate 1,550,084, forward strand.
CAGTGGATTGCTAGCCCAGCGCGCTAACCGCTCTGGGGGCCTAGACAACGTGTCATTTAAGCTAAGCGTTATATCGCTAAGCGATAGTAAATGTATGAAATTGGTCGCTATGACAACACGTGACAGCCACAAATTTCATACATTTCTATCGCTTAGCGATATAACGCTTAGCTTTAATGGCATGTTGTCTAGGGGGGCTGATATCAACCCATCTAATTTTATTTATTTATATATTTTTCACAGCGTACACCAATTTCTTTTTTATGTATGTTAATTTATTGCTTTGTTTTTATGCTACTGTCAACAATTTAAATTAGCAGTATCATCAATTTGACATATAATGATGGCAATTATAGCCAGCATATTTTAGTACACAATGGATTTTTACAAAGTCTCACATTTAATAAAACAATTTATCTTTCAATCAGGTGTTATATTTAATGAAAAGGATATGGGACTATCAAAATGGTTTTTAGTGAAATAATAATTTATTTGAATTTTGTAAATATTATAACTAAAAAGCTACAAACTTGTTGCCATAAATGTAAAACCACAGAAAAAATTATTTGCAATTAATGAAACAATTTGTCTATTGTTCCATTTGACATAAGTATAATATTGTTTTTGGATTATATATTTATAGTATCTGCTTTATTAAGTGAACATAAAATTAGATTTGTATGTTAATATTTATATATATGAAATATTATTATTATTATAAAAAATGCCTTTTTGAACGATGAAGTGTTGCGAAAATATTATATAATAATGTATGAGAGATCAAGCTTCATGAAAAGTTGTACATTATGTTATTACATTTCAACAAGTACCACAAATAAACATTTGCATCATACATATATTAAAATATTTGTTTCATTTTAAACCTTTATTACTATAATAATTGAATCTTTATTACTATGATAATTAAGAAACAGAATAAGGCAGTATTTTTCATAAATTGAGATAAAACTGAAGGTCAACACATCATATAAAATCACAAATAAAATAAAAATAACTAACCACTTACCATTACCATACTTACTTGTCTTCGTTGAAACGTTTCATCCAAAGGAAAAGTAAAAGACAAAGATAAAATTTAATATACAATATATTTCTAAATTCGATTACTCTTATAAAAATACACATTTTTACATTCTACTTAAATTGATTATAACTGAGAATAACTCATTTGATCTGAACCAACAATCATGATAGTTTGTATATGATCAAAAAATAATGTTCAAATAAAATACATTAGTAAAATAAAATGTAATCAAAACAAAAATTCAATAATTTTTTGACATGCTATTTGGTGACATTGATAAAGTATAGAAGATTCAATGTTTACACTCTCAAAAGATGGCACTAGCATCTTTTGATTACTTTCGAGTTGTTAGTCACCTAGTGTTGAAATATATACAACTTACAAAACTTAATAGATAAGGAAACAATGTTGCGCAAGCACAAAAAGTGATCACATTAACAAATGACAGGTCAGTAAACCAGATTTTTCCACGAAAAATGTACAGTTGATTCGTCTGTATTATCACTTCCATGCATCCTGTGCAAGTGGCGTTTTAACGTTCATGTAGCATTTTCTTTCAGCTAACCAGTGAAGCGAGAATCACGCGAGTCAATTTTCAATAAAATTTATGCTGGATATCAAACCCAGGATGCCGCTATAGAAATCAAACGACTTACATGCAATATGTTGGATATATGTCATCTGAACATAAGATAATAATTAACATTATATTTGAATTATAAATTTATAATGTAAATTAAAAAATATTAAGTCTTATATTTATTATTAGTCTATAACTAATTTAAAAATATTTATATAGTACATAATAGTATAGAAATTATCTTGCATCAATAAAATTGCAAAGGGCCAGTTGCTATCACCGTCTCAATTTGTTGACATCAATTCTATATATACATTTAACTTATAAATATGTTGAGACATTTTTTATTACTGTCTAAGTTGATCACCATCATGACTTTTATTTTTTATTTTCATTATATGTTAATATTTAATTGATTGAATGGATTGAAACTAAGCATAAACAAATCCAAGTACATGGTGTGCAATGAGACGAACCATAACTTGAGCCCATTAACCATCAGCGGGCACCACATGGACAGATGCCATGAATATACCTTGTACCTTGGGAATATAATTATAATCCACCAACCAAGTGATATCAGTCATAACATTCAGCATAGAATTTCTACTGCATGAAGTCACGGTTGTTACATGCGATAATTTCCCTAAAACACGTTTGTGCCGTCTTAGATGGATTTACGAAATACCCATATAAGAGGATATATTCTAGAAGCTCCAAAAAACAGACTGAGATGAAATGGACATGTTTGTAGAAGACCACAAAATACATAGGGAACATCGTCCAAAACTTAAATGTGTCGGGTAAAACATACAGACGGAGACCAACTTACAAATGCAGATGGAAAGAAGTGGTGAGGCAGGATATGCTATGCTAAGGAGTTACCCCAGTGGATGCGCAGAACAGAGGACAGTGGACGCAGACAGCAGACCCTACCATCATGTGGGACGATTGTTGAGGAAAATAAAAAGAATATTGAAACATCACCAAATCATGTCTCATGTCTCACCTTCATACAGCAGATAGCAGCAGATGTAAGACATGGTGCATAAGTGAAAGAGGCTATATAAGACTGGAGGGCTTCGAATACTTGGCATGTCTTGGAGTGACCATATTATTACAAATGATGAGGTTGTCAGTAAAACTGAAGAAACCAGCAGGGCAAGTCCCATTCTATGATAACCCACATTATAAACCAATGTAAGCAAGGGTATTCGATATTGAAAATTTTAAAAACCGAATATCTAAACAGAGGGTTTTCACTCTGCCATTTTGACTGGACTTGCCCCCCCAGGTAAAAGAATTAAACCATATCAAAATCGCGTGCAAAATGAATAGGTCATGTGTTGCGATACGAGGATCTCCTACACATAATATTGGGGGGAAAGGTTGAGGGAACAACTGGCAGAAGGGGTCTCCGCCGGTAGTATCTGGAACGGGTGTGCCACGACATGAAGTGAAGGAAGAGAGCCAATTCTCAGGATTTAAAACCAAAGAAGAAGATATCATAATATTAATAGGCGAAAACCCGGTTTATCGTCAAATAAGAGTGGAGTGAATTTTTGATATTAGAGAACGAGAGAGGAATAGATTTGAATCTCTCCGTAGGAGATATATAAAAAAATATATAAAATTGTTTTCTACTTATTATTAAGTACCTACCTGATCAATAAAATATTTCATCCTATATATAATTACCAAGTTATGAGTTTATTGCTTATCTTTGCATGATGAAAAATGTCATTAAAAATATGAACAAAATAAATTGCAGAAATTATGACTTTCGTGGATATTTCATGAGCTAGTGCTGATTGGTATAAATTATATGTAATATCTTTGTTTGATGCATTATATTTAACAAAATTAAATGTGCCATGTAATTTTAATTAAAATTTTTGTTAGTATAACGAAGGACCTACATTTTTGACAAGCAAAATTAATTATTATCGATATTGTGATTTTAAAATTGCAGTTAAGGGATTACATTGATATTGTCATGATGTTAAAATTGCAGTTAAGGGATTACATTGATATTGTCATGATGTTAAAATTGCAGTTAAGGAATTACATTGACATTATCATGATGTTAAAATTGCAGGTAAGGAATTACATTGATATTGTCATGATGTTAAAATTGCAGTTAAGGAACAACATTGATATTGTTGTGACGTTAAATTCGCAAGGGCTCAAACAACTGGGACTTAGTAAATTTAAGTTGGCATATATTATAATTTAGTATTAAAATTAAAAATTTCATACTGTGCCATATTTACAAATGAATAACAATTTTTTTTTGTTTTACGTAGAATATATTGTCAGATCTTTATTAATTGAAAATAATTAAATCCAACACGTAATGGGTCTAACACAAAAAAAAAGTTCTAGATGGATCAACACAACTATAGAGTATAAATAAATCATACCCCCTTAGTGCTTTTTGTCCCATTTCTATCGGGGTACGCTTTGACCATGATCCTGGAATTGGCTAGTCTGGTTATTACATTGAAGCGACTGCCATCTAACCTTCGTAACCCTTAGAAAGGGGAACCAGACAAATTGGATCATGGCTATACATAGCTAGTGATATAAATCCGCACATAGATTTTTTTTAAAAATCCAGACGTGCGTGCCCCGCCCGGATTCGAACCGTCGACCTCACGCATTCGAGGTGACGACCTTACTGCTGGACTAATACCGCTAGAGTATGAATAAATAATACCTATATATTTTTTTAAAATTATCGAGTTTATAATACGAAATTATAAATGAATTCTGAATTTTTAAATTTTCTTATAACAGAAAATCACCGTAATAAATTATTAATACATTTTCTATAATAATCTCTGTTTTATTCTTAATAAATAGTATTTACTTTTTATTTATGCTGATAGAATAAGTACCAAAAATACTATGAATATTATTTGTCTACATTATTCCAATCAAGTATTAACTTCGTCTATATACTGTTCCCTGACATCTTGGCTGAGATCAGGTTTGGTGTGCTTCACCATGTGTTTTGTCAAAGCGTCGGATCTCCGACATGTATAGGAACAAATAGTGCATGCGTAGTTGGGACGTATCTTTGTGTGAATCTTAGAATGTTTCTTGAGTTTGGTAATGTGTACAGCGGAATAACTGCACACGTCACATTTATACGGTTTCTCCCCACCTTCCTGTTCAATCTGCTGTGCGACATGTTTGAGCATGTGCTTGCGAAGGTTGTCCTTTCTTTTGCATGCAAATTCACATAGATTACACTTGTGCGGTTTCTCGTTGGAGTGCGTCGAAATATGCCTCTTTAATGTGACAAGTTGAGCGAACGTAGACTTGCATATTTCGCAGCCAAATATCTTCCTTATTTTCGGTTTCTTCGGAATCGGCAGACCGTTCTCGGTCACATAATCGTCGATCATCTTTTGATATTGCTTCATGTATTCGTTATTATCCATAACATTGGAAGACATCCTTAAATTAGGCGCCGCTAAAAACAAATTTGCTTCTTTTTCTGATTCAGCGGTCGATTTATTTCCATCCAAGATATTATTGTGTTCATTTATGACCGATTCATCGGGTACATATTCGATAAAACAAGAGTCATTAATAAAATTTTCAGATGCAATGCTTTTTGATAGAACACTCTTTAAAAGATCATTTTGCGAAGAAATATTAGAGTTATCGGCTGAATTTTGATCCTCGGAATATGGCTTATCTGCTTCGAATTGCATTTCTGGCTGAATATTGTCAGAATGTGGAGTGAATGTTATTGGAAGATCGGAATCAATATTTTCACATTGTGATTCTGAGTTTGTTGAAAGCACTTCATCTTTTACATCTACTGAACATTCTCTATCTGCTGCAAAGGCGGCTTTTGATATAACACTGTTTATTAAATTATTAGTTTGCAAAGAATTCAATATTGGTAGAATAGCAGAATCCATTTCATTACTTTGAGGTTCAGATACTAAGATTTTATCTCTTTTATATCTAACTTGGGGATTTTTATTTGGAGTTTTGTCATGTTTTACTATTACAATCTTTGTTTTTAAATTCTGCGATTCATCATCTGCGGCTGGAATTTGATGGAGCCTTTTGTGTTTTTGAAGGTTATCTTTCCGCATACAAGAATAACTACATTGATCACACTGCTGCGGTCTCACACCTGTGTGTTGTTGCATGTGTCTCTTGTAGGAAGTGAGTTGGGCGCATGTGAATCTGCAGATGCTACAGCCATACGGTTTTTCACCCGAATGTGTGCGTTTGTGTGTAGCCAAAGCGCCAGGAGTTTTACAAACATATCCGCACATTGTGCAATGATGAGGTTTCTCCTTGGTATGAATCAATCGATGAGTCCTCAGAGCGTCGGAGCGAGAGGATGCGTAGCTGCAAATATCGCAAGCGTATTGCTTTACATCAGAATGAATGGCGCGATGTCGTCCAAGGACGCTCGCTGATTTACATGCAAAATCGCAAACATTGCACTCGTAAGGTTTCTTGGACGAATGTACTCTGTAATGTTTTCTCAGGCTCTCAGAGTTGGCAGTCGCAAAGCTACAGATGGAGCAAAAGAGGTTTCGTACCTTTGAATGTATCTTTTTGTGTTTAGCGAGATTCATCATAAGATTGGTGGCGTAATCACACTGATCACATTCAAACGGTTTCACACCGAGATGAGTGAACTTGTGTCGTTTGAAATCTCCAGATTTTTTACTCACTGCTCCACATACCAAGCAAGGAAAAAGTTTCTGTCCAATATGTAGACGTTTGTGCTCATGGAACTCGGTTAAATCTTTGCAAATGAAATCACATATATAGCAAGTAAGCTGTCCATCCTCATCAGCAGCCAATTCCTGTTTGATATTCAGAAGCATCATCCGTTTGCTTTCATAGTTATCCTGGAAAATAATAATAATGAAAATATAAAATCGTACGTCCTCATTTATCTCATCCAATTCTGCCTTTTGCAATTCCATAATTTGAAATATAATTTTAGGAAACTGGTATTCAATCTTCCATGGCACATCTTTTCAAATTTTTATATTTTACTTTGCAGATTACATGCATTACTAGAAGACACATTGTCACTCAAAAGATATGTATATTTTAAAAAAAATACTTTATCCATCTAGATTGATTTTTCATGACTAAACAGCAATTTACACTACCATCATGCCATTCCATATTTGGAGTTGGCAGGGAGAACCGAACGCCAGACTCCTCTCTCTTCATGAACATCTGTGCATCATAAATTATTATCTATGTTATAATCACCTGAGGCTCGTCACCATTCTCAATGGCTACTTCTGATGATTCAGCATTGTGAAATGTTTCCACATCTCCTAACTGACCCTCAACAGTGTTCATAAATTCTATGTCACATTCAGTCTCCCCTGGTTCTTCCTTTATGTACACTGGATCACTGAAAACAATTAAATAGTTTTTTTAAACATGATTAATGTAAGGTCCACCAGCTATTAAGGGTTGAAGAAAATGGCAGTTTTTAACATGTTATATTATAAACCGCCTAATACGGTAATAAGGGATATTTTCAATAACCTATTTCGGGGAATTTTAGCTGAATTTTAAAATTGTGTAAAACTTATTCACTAGAGAAATGTCAAAAATAATACATACATACATACATACATACCATCACGCCATGTCCCTTGCGGGGTAGGCAGAGAGAACCGAACGCCACATTTTTCTATCCTGGCATGCATCCCTCGCCTCGTCCACATTCATGCATCGTCTCATACATGTTCGTCTATTGTTCACACTTCTGACATTTCCGTCTTTCAAAATTTCGTTCACATGGTCGTGCCATCCCTTTCTTGGGCGTCCCCGACCTCTCATTCCATTCCTTTCCGCTCTGTATATTTTCTTTGTCAGGCGCTCCTCATTCATTCTCCCCATGTGACCAAACCATCTCAATGTGTTCACTTTCATTCTAGTAATGACATCTTTCTTCATCTTACATTCTTTCCTTATATCCTCGTTTCTTACCCGGTCATACATCGTTCTATTACAAATCCTTCTTAACGATCTCAGAGATTATGTTCAAATATTTTGTTCACTTGTTGACAACATTTTTTGTAGGTTATATCTGTGAAAGGTTCTTCTTATAAAAGTCAACATTTGTATGAAAACAGACCTAAACCAACGCAATACTGAATATTTCCTGGCTATAACCGAGTTTGACTGCAAGTCAGTTAAATAGTTATTAATTACTTAGTCAATTGATACATATTTCTACTCACTCAATACAATAATAGTATAATTTCAACCACTGAAGATGCTAGACGTGTCTAGCAAAAGGGCTTAGGATTTCTATTCTTTACTTGTGTAATAATTTTGTTTTCATAAATAAAATAAATTAATAGTAAATAAATAAATTCATAGTCATGAACATCCACTGAGTTAAAAAAAATATATTAAAATAAGTTGGTTGTTTCGATAGTTTTTATAACCTAGTGATGCAAAACATTTAGTAAATGGGTCAAATACAATTTTTTCTGGGAAGCACTACACTCTGATAATCTGGATTACAGAGTGTAAAATTCTTAAAGAAGGTGGACATGGGCAGAGCCAATATAGAAACTCACTTGATATGAATGGTTCTAAAAACAGGATAGGTATATTGGACAGACCTTCTGTTTCACATGTACTTTGGAAGTGAATTATCTTAACTTCATAAATGTGCAGATCTACAAATAACCTATTTTTCTTTTCAAACCAAGCCATGTCCCTTTATATCACGGGTAAAATTAAATAAAGAGTTAAACATTCTAACGGTTCATCGTCATGAAAATGACAGAGTAAATGTAATTTTCCTTGACTTTGTTGTCTTTCATAATTTAATTTGCTTTGTTAAAAACACGTTTTAAGGAAATCATGATATCAAAAATATGTATCGTATGGTTAACAGAGTAAAGACCGCTTATAATTTATCCCTTTTTCATCACAATATAACAAATAATGCGAGTAAAATTATAATTGATAATGCCAAATGTCATTTATGTTATGAATAACTAATCCGAGTAGGAATTGCAAAAAAATGTTCCGTGTTAAAAGTTATTCAAATTCCTTACCACTCCATAATAAATAAGAAAAAATAACAAAATAGTTTTATTAAATTAATATAAATTAAGTAGCAAAAACTATGATTGAAATATTTCGACAATATTTTACAATGACATTTGCATTTCAGTATTGCTAGTTTAGAGGAAATTTTCAAAATTGCTATTAAAAATATAAAATATAAGCAGTGTAATACACCGGGGGGAGTTTAAAAGACGGAAAGCGGGAAGGTCGGAAGGTGTTGCGAGGTTGTTGATAATTATTTGAATATTATTTGAAAGTGAAAGTTGGGTATTGGTTTTGTCGGGAACTATTTTCTTATTCAGTGCTCACACTGAGGTGGCACTAGAGTATCGGCACAGCCGATTTCGACGACTTGCTAGGCTCAGGGCGGTGGCCGCCCTTCGCCGCCCACTAGTTGGTTTGCCCGGCCAGCTATCGGGTGCAAGCCGTCGCTGTGATTCCTCCCCGGGAATTAAAACTTAAATTAAACCTTAAAATTACCTAATTACTAACTATAATTAAAACAGGCTTCAGATTGGGATTGTATATGAGAGAGAAGAAAAAAAATCAATTCAGTTAACTAAAATTTACTAGCATCTAGGCACACAAAGACATTACAAGCTAAAGAAACAATGTTTTCTAAATACTAGGACTTATACTAAGATCTTAACGTATACTTAAAACTATGTGTGTGCACACAACAAAACACGAAGGGAGTCTTTGAAAAAAAAAAGAACGTTGAGAACGTCGAAGTGTGAAGAAACGAAAATTAGAACAGGGCAGTATTGGCCTCCTGTGAGGCGATGGCTGGTGATCCTCGTGGGCGGCCTCTCCAGAGGCGGCGACAATGATCCTCGAATTGCCTCCTATCCCAGAGGCGGCGTGGATGTCTCCTGGGCAGGGCCTCTTTTCCAAAAGATGGTGCTTGCCGTTGTCTTCTTGGCAGGGCGGGAAAAATGGCCCTCCAATTGGGTGGAGTATAATGGACTCAGTGGACATACAAAATAATGTGAAATAAAACCTGGTAGGTTGGCCTCTCTCCGTCCGCGGGACCTCGCCAGAGCGAGTCTGTAGTAGACCGTAACGACCGCGTATGCCCTGATATAAATTTTAATGTTTGAAATGGGCTCCTTCCTTGCTGGTCTGATTCACTGGTTTATAGTAAAGTACTTTGTAAAATTTTATCTGCTATGCGTCCACGACGGTTGGTTAGAATCGTTGGTACTTGGTCTAGCTGGCGAGACCCGCGAACAAGAGAAGGAAGACTGTTACTGTTGCGATGACGAAATCGGAATGCTCCAGATCATCCCGTGCGGTCGCTAATATTGACCGGCGGCATCTCGTCCCGCCAGCTCCTCCCCCCTAGTTCCTCGGCTGTCCCTGTGTTCCCGTACGGACGCACTGATTTTTCGCGCCAAAGTTCACGCACTATGTTTTCTTTTTTTTTTAATTTTCGTTACACATACACTTTTTATTTTTTTTCTTTTTAATTTTCGTTACACATACACTTTTTCTTTTTTTTCATCTTATACACTTATACACTTCTTATGGACTATTTACATGATCAGAGCAACATAACATTATAATTTCTCCATACAGAAATGTGTGCCTATAGGTAGGTATTTCCAACCCTGATTAACTATATTACCCAACACACAAAATTATTTAGACACTGATATGTTGTAGGAACATAAAATTATGGTACTTCCCAACAACTATTTTATTCTCCTTGACAATAGCATTATTTTATTTCAATTTTATTGACAAAAATCATTATTTTATTCCTTTCTTTTCGCCCTACCAATCCTAACTATGTTACATAAATTAATATAAGTTCCCGTAGGTACATTTTCTTTTTATAAAACAACTCATTCTTATTACCTCGATGACTGCCATAATTTTCTTCGAAGCTTGGAGAAAAAGAATCGAATTTTCTCAAGGAGAAAATCATTTTCCTATCTTTATCGCTATTCGCCCTCTGTATGTCGAGACGCGAAGCTTTTCCCTGCGCCCCAAGCTTACTAACCTCAGCTAAACGATCTGCATCAGAGTCCCGAACCAAAGCGCGAAAGTATCCCCTACGGACGTAAATCAACTTATTGTACTTCAATTTTCTTCCCTTTTATTATTATTAATTTAATATTCTCCCCTCGCGCCAATTTCCTCCCCTTTCAGATTTTCCTCGGCTTATTTTTTTCGTGCCATCTATAGAGTTTCGCGCGCTGTCTCTGACCTATGACAGTCGGTCGAGCAGAGCGCTTCCCGAAGCTGATCGAATTTTTCGCTAGATGTCTCCCCTAGTATTGAAACGAAAGCTCTCGTCTCCTCTGAGCGGCTGGCGCATATTTAAAATACCTATTTAAAAACCACCTTATTATACTGATAATAACCAGAATGGAAACCTCCGCTGTCCGTAACCACCAACTTATTTTATTTTATTTTAATTAAGTCAGCTCAGACACAGGCATGAATGCCCAAATATTTCTGCGCATAATAGCTTATAGCCTATATGGGAAGTACATACGATCAGATAATCACCTATCACCTGATCTCGGATATGGGTTATATAAGAATTTCATAACCGCGTCGAGGGAGAATTCCGGCGTTCGGTTCTCCCTGCCTACCCAAGGTAACGCAATGACCGTCATGGTATCGCCTGGTATTATTTACTTATTGTTAATTTCTATTTATTTACTAAAATCCTTTTTTTTTCAAGTATCACACTAACAATTAACATAATATAACTTTCTACCGTAGTAAATAAAATTATAAGTTATACTATAATTTAAAAAGGTTAAAGTATGTCGTAAGTGTATACATTTATACCTATATTTTAATTTGTGGATTAGGCTACTCTACTAGGCTATGTAAGCCTGTCCCAGAGTAACGTTAGGTATATAAATCAGTCCTATTATTTCAATTCGTCATGGTGTTAGTTAATTTTGTAAGATTTTGTGGTAGGTTGCAGTAATTTAGATGTGCGTATGTATGAAGTATGTATTTATTTTTTGCGTTGAAAAAAAATAATGCCAGAATAATTACCGTACCTACTGCTTGATACCGTCGTAGGAAAATTTGTAGGTAATTTTGTAACAGAACGGTGTATGACAGAGTTCAGAACGAAGATACAAGGAAAGAAAGTAAGATACCGAAAGATGTAATTAACAGAATTAAAGTTAACACATTTAGATGGGTTGGCACGACCATGTAGACGATATTTTTAAAGATGAAAGTGCAAGAAACGTGAACCACAGACGAACATGTCTCCGACGATGTATGAATGTTGCTGAGGCGATGAATGTGTGTCAAGGTAGAAAAATGCGGCGTTCGGTTCTCTTTGCCTACCCCGTGAGGGCCATGGCGTGTTGGTCTGTAAGTATGTACGTAGGTATGTATGTATAGTTAAAAGTTAAAATTCGTCTGTGTATACATGCTAAGTCCTTTTTTTATTCGTATAATTTTCATAGTCCTAGAACGTCGCTATTAATTGCCAGTTATCAAAAACAATATTAATGTGGAAACAGGAAATGCTACCGTTGGTACACAATCAATAGATAATTTAAGTGATCAAGTAACCCATTTTAAAAACGAAGTGCTTAAGTTGATTGATAATAAATTCAAGGAGACCAAAAATATGCATAATGAAATTGTGCAACAAAATAAACTTATTTTGGACTCCATAAATGTTATCTCGACTCAACAGGATGCTTTAAATATAAAATTGATTACAGTAGAAAAACAAGTAGAAGCAATAAAACAGTTTATTCTGAAAGAAAATGAGGATTTTATGTCTGCTATAGATTTAAGAAATGAAGAGATTAAAAAAGACCTAAAAAAGATCGCTGTGGTACCTGAAGTGAAATCTTATTTCGCTGAAAAAATATTAAAAAAACACGAACCGATTATTATTATTAAACCAAAAAACAAGGATCAAAAGACTATTGAAACTCAGGAAGAAATTAAAAATAACTTTGATCCTATCGATATTGGTGTCACTGGAATGAGGCAGTCAAAACAAGGAGCAATCGTAATACAATGCAAAAATGCAGAAGGGACCAAAAAGATACAAGAAGAAGTATTTTCTAAGCTTGGTGACAGGTATAATGTTACCTTACCTAAACCAAAAATACCAACAGTAAAAATTATTGGACTTACGGAGAAATACACAGCAGAAGAAATAGAACATAAAATTAGAGCACAAAATGATTACATAGAAAAGGAGAATTCTAAAATATCAGTGACTTATATAAAAGAAAATAAGAGGAGCGGAGGTCAAATAAATTACACCGTATTTTTAGCAGTTGATGGAAAAACACATACAAGAATGTTAAATGAAGCGAAAGTTAATATTGGCTGGAACAAATGTGCAATTTATGACCACTTATCACTATTGAGATGCTTTAATTGTAATGGTTATAGACATAAAGCTCAAGACTGCAGAAATAAAAAATCGTGTTCAAGATGTGCTAATGCACACGATATATCGGAATGTAAAGAAAATGACGACCATATTAAGTGCATAAACTGTAAAATAACTAATGAACGCCTAGCATTACAGTTAAATGAAAACCATAGTGCATGGAGTAAGGAATGTCAAGTCTACAAAAGAATCATTGAATCAGAGAAAAGAAAAATAGATTTTTTAGGCTAAACAAAAGAAATCAAACCATATATTATTTGAATGTATCAAGTCTGTTAGCACATTTACAAGAAATTGAAATACTGTTGCAAGAAAACAAACCAAACATCATAATGCTTAGTGAAACTTGTGTAACAGAGGATATAAATGACCATGAAATAACATTTAATGGATATATAACATTGAGATGTAATTCATTTAGTAGACATACTGGAGGTGTTATAATGGTAATTAAAAGTAACATTTCTTACAAAATAACATCAAACGAAATACTTGATAAAAATAATGCATGGATATTAGGAATTCAAATTAAAAATAACTTTATCAAAGGTAAATATGCAGTATTGTATCATTCACCCAATCAAAGCCATTCTAAATTTCTGGACTTCTTTGAAAACTGGTGCACTTATAACACACAAAATCGAAATAATATTTTTTACGTAGCAGGCGATTTTAACATAGACATGAAAATTAATAATACATATAGCAACAGACTACAAAGCATAATAAACAATTCAGGATTAAAACAACTTGTAACAAAACCTACAAGAATATCCAATACATCATCGACCATCATTGATTTAATCATATCAAGTGATTACTACTTGAATGTGAATATAGTGGATGCACAAAAAATTTCAGATCATGAGACTTTAATCACAAAGTTTGATAGTGTTCCTATAAAGAACGAAAATAGGGAGTTTATGCTTCGAGACAAGAGTCAATATGATTCACAAAAACTTTGTGAATTGTTGAAAAATGTGCCAATAAAAAATAATCTAACTACACTTAATGAAAGGGCAGAAAATTTTGTTGAAAACTTAGAGTCAGCAGTGGCAAATCTTATGCCATTAAGAAAGGTTGTGTTTAAAAATACTAATAAATGGTATACGAAACAACTACAGAATCTTCGAAAACAAAGAGACAATGCATACCAATCTGCAAAAATGCAACCAACGGAAGAAAAATGGAAGAATTACAAGATACTGCGTAATACATACGGCAAAGAAATTAAACAACAAAAATGTTTATATTATAAACAAAAACTAAAAGCACAACAAAATGATCCAAAGAAAATGTGGTTAACATTGAAAGAAATTATTAAAGGGAAACCTAAGGAAGTCTTAAAAAGTGTTGTGTTTCCAGATGGAACCGAAGATCGGATGGAACTGATAGCAAAAAAATTCAATAAATACTTTATCTCGAGCATAGATGATATAGCTGCAAGTATACCAATTACGAGTGAAAATCAACAAAATGTACCCTGTTACCAGGATGTAAATTTCAAATTCAAAAATATTAATCTATCATACCTAAAAAAGTTGCTAAGCAATATGAAATCAAAAGAGTCCCAAGATGGTATAACCATAAATATAATCAAAGATTCTCTTGATGTGTTGGGTGAATCATTGGTTGCTATAATAAATGAATCATTAAACAGTGGAATATTTCCAAAAACATGGAAGACATCAATAATTACGCCTATTCCTAAAATTGAACAACCAAAAAAGTTTGATGACTTTAGACCTATTAACTGTCTTCCTAAATACGAACAAATATTAGAACACGTTGTAAAGGAACAAGTCATGGAATACCTAGAGGCAAAACAAATATTAGTAAACCAACAGTCAGGCTTTAGAAACAAATTTTCATGTGAAACGGCTATAAATTATATTATAGATCAATGGAAAACATATAAAGATCAAAAAAAGCACATAATTGCAGTATTTTTGGACTTAAAGCGCGCCTTTGAAACAATTGACAGAGATAAACTTATCAAGAAATTAAAAAGAATTGGAATATGTGGAAATGAAAATAAGTGGTTTTTAGATTATTTAACAGAAAGGAAACAGCAAACCAAATACGGAGATGTAACATCAGAGCCTCAGCAAATAGATAAAGGAGTTCCTCAAGGTTCGGTTTTGGGCCCATTATTGTTTATTTTATATATGAATGACATAGTGAAAACGTTAAAATTCAGTGATATAAAACTCTTCGCAGATGACACATTAATATATATAGCGAAATCAAATCTTGGTGATGGCATAGAAGAAGTTCAAATTGATTTGAATAGTGTGGTACTATGGTTATATGAAAATAAATTAAAATTAAATGTGGCCAAAACCAAGTTTCTAATTATAAGTGACCAAGGACAAAATGACAACTTCACATTAAATATTGATAATGAGAACATTGAAAAAGTCAAATGTATGAAATATTTAGGTATATTGATAGATGATAAATTGAAATTTGATAAACACTTTGAATATATTATGAAAAAAATGGCTAAAAAAATTGGTTTCTTAAAAAGAATAAGAAATAACTTAGATTTTCACACATCAAGATTAATTTTTAATTCAATTGTAATTCCCCATTTTAATTATTGTTCTAGTGTCCTTTTCCTCTGCAATGAAACTCAAAATAGAAAATTACAGATTATTCATAATATGGGAATGAGAACAATTTTAAAATGTAACAGATATACAAAAATAAACCTAATGTTAAATAAACTAAAATTAATGACAGTAAAGCAATACATTATATACAACACATTAACTTTGATTTTCAAACTAAAAAATAATATGCTTCCAAAATATATGCAGAGGGATATATTATTCAATTCCAATGTTCACACCTACCCTACGAGAGGATGTCAGGATTTTAGACTTCCAAAAACGAGATTAACATGCACTCAAAATAGTTTATACCATAAGGGTCTTAAAATATATAATAGTTTGCCACCAAAAATAAAACAAACCACAAGTCTTGCCACCTTTCGTAGGCTAGGTGCTGAGCACATAGTTGAAAATTATTAATTTTCTCCATACTTTACATTGTTTTAAATAATTTAGTGTCATACCCTGTACCTGTACCAGAATTTATTAATTTATCAAAAAAATGTATACTTTTTGTTTTTTTGTTTATACTAGATGTATTAATTTTTATATTTTTTTACGTCTAAATAAAAGTTACTATTATTATATTATTATTATTATTATTATTAATTTGGTCTCTCTTGAATCGAGGTTTTTGTGAATATCCTGGGATATTATTCTAGGTATGCAGCTTGGTACTTTCGGACCGGGTCGTAGGTACCCGCGCGAAAAAAAAACATCGATACATGTCGGTATTCTGAGGATGATTTAGATATTAAACCTAGGGTCGTGATCTTTTCGACTGTAGTTTTTTTTCTTTTGTTTTTATTTTTTCGTAGTGCGAAGAATAGGTTGAGTTAAATTTCTATTTCACTCGTTACTGGGTCTTAACCTTCTAGTGTTAGGTCATTATTACCGGGAGGTTTTTTTTTTTTTTTTTTATTTTATTCATGCTCTCATTTCCTTCCTGGGTTATTTAATCATTCGATTCTTTATTTATTTATTTGTTTATCTAGCCGTTTATCCTCTGAAATGGTTGTCTACCCCTTCCTACGTTTGCTTATTTCTTCGTATCTCTTTTCTTGATTGCGTTAGTTATTTATTTACGTATTTATTCCCCTATACCTATCTGTAAATTTTCTTTCAGCCATCACTCTGTTGGTTTACTTACGTGTTTATTTCTACATTCACGTAATTGGCTTACTCCCCAGCTCATTAATTTATTTATTTTTGTTTACTGTTAAATATGTAGGTCTTGTTTCCCGAAATTAAAATAATTAAATAAATCAATCAATTTTCCTGTTTTCTATCTCCTTTCGGTCCGCAACGATTCGACAGTGGGTAAGCCCTGGCTACCTCTACTTATATTTCCTTGTCTGGTCTCATTCAAATTTATGTGTCCTACCTTATGAACCTACTTATGAACCTGATACCTTGGGGTGGTCTAGTGATCTATTAATGACCGAACATCGTCTGGACCCACATGCGTTCCCACGAACTAGATTTGCCGGGCCACATCGCCGTCCGTCTAATTTCTGATTTATCGTATCCGTTAGAGCGGCTCGCGAAATCTGACACCTTTCTCCAACGGACATTCCAGTGGCGTAACTAGCTCTACCTACTTGGTCGTTTGATGTTGTTCAATACGAAACATCTCTGTGTTTTCTCAAACCAAAATTAAAAATACCGAAAATATTTATATTATTCACGGTGAGCTTGTCTGTTGATTTCTTATTTATGCCGCCAAATTATAACTTTTGGGTAGTTAAATTATTTACCGATTAATTATTTACTTATTGTTTTCTCAAACCAAAATTAAAAATACCGAAAATATTTTTATTATTCACGGTGAGCTTGTCTGTTGATTTCTTATTTATGCCGCCAAATTATAACTTATGGGTAATTAAATTATTTACCGATTAATTATTTACTTATTGTCATTTCGTTAATTATCATCCGACACTAATTAGCTATATCACATTCTATTGAATAGGATCCAGCGATTACTAGCAATTTCTTCTGAAAGCATTTTCCTATGTCAGAAGCAATTTTTTTTTTTTTTTCTTTCTTAAGACTTGTTCCCGCTTCTATTTTTCTGATTACCCAAAATATTTCGGTACGCCCATGTCGCATTTCGATGTCTCGACCGTTGGCGTGTTCCCATGGACCAGCCAAGATATCCATATGTGTCAATTATAAGTTATTGCGTCCTGCCTGGCACTTCCTTGCGACCGACAAGGTTCTCCGGGGCTAAACCAACATACCACCTACGCAGGATTCTGCGAAATATGCACGTCTGTAGTGTCTGAGACCCGACGCGTGATTTTGTTCAAATACCTATCCATGTTGGATATATCAAACCACCCCATCCTTCTTGAACCAAAATCACCGCGGCGTCCATTTACCCGTTTTCTCTGCCTTTCCTCCGTCTCCGGGGTTCGTTTTCCCGGAACCTTGCGTCCGCGACTCGTGACTTCGGTACCCCTGATGCAGATTTACTATTTAACCCCATTTCGGCTCCACTACGGTCCTTTCCTCTCCTCTTAACTACCTCTACGCCTGCCTTCGCCTCGTACTCCGAGGTACGTCTCTGCGTGCGGCGCCAGCGGATACCCAATAGATCGATTAATTACCTGCTGGACATACATCTCGTTCCCCCCGAGGTATTTCCCTGATCATTTCCCCTAAGTCTTCTTTTTTTTTATCTTACTAATCACCGCTTGTGCCTAGTTAGCCCCACCGATTGGAGGTATACTCCGTGGGTGACCGTCCGGCCCACCCCGGCAAACTAGCTTGTCCGCAAGCCTATCGTCCTATATAAATAAAAATATATAAATATATACCTATGTAATATTATAATATCGCGATTTATTCCGTTCCTTTCCTTTTCCTTCATATACGGCACTACAGGCCCTTCCATTCTCATTCCTTGGTACTATCTGAGGCGCCTTTAACATTCAGGCCCAAACCCCCTTAACATACCTATGCCTAAGTCTTGATAATTAATCCCTTCATGGGTTCGTTCCCCGACTAAAACCTCGCGATCTCCCTCCAGGAGAGAGATTGCACACGCAGATCGACCTCCTCCCGTTCCCGCATCTCACCTACTGAGTATTCGTCCTGACTCAACATATTTACGATACTTCTTGCCGATATCTAACGATTAACTTATAACCTGCTCCCGCGCACTTTACTACTGTATAATATAATAAGGTGGGTCGTCATCCCTCCCACTTATTAATTCCTGATCTTCCTAACTCGTCTAACAACATAATATTTTTCCTCGCACACTCTGCCTAATCCTATATAACTTTAAATTCGTCCTTTTCTTGGCCACTCAATTAATATCCATCGCCGATACAACGTCTGGCCTTGGGCGTTCGTATCGTATTTCTAAGCTATTTTCCTAACATCATAGTTTTCTACTCTCGTCTTTTTCTGATCACTACCTGCTCTTACGTCCATGAAATATCTCCTCAAGACCCCAATTCGCGTTCCTTTCATAACCCTTTTTCTAATATGCTGATCGGATCGCTAGCTAAACGACCTAATTCTACCTTCTCAATTCCATGCACGCTTTTCTCTTACTAATTCCTCAATCAATACTTATTATTCTTATATACCTATACGCGTTATACCTATTAACTCTTACATCGTTAGTGGCGGTTTAGCATAAACCCATTAACTTCACTTGTTCTTAGTTTATTTCGTTATCCTGCCGCACGTTATAAAATTAAATTCAAAAAGACATTAATAACCTTAGTTTTTATACTATTCCATTCAATTTCACATATCGCATTACTCATGAGTATTCCTATGTTATCTTGTAAAATCTTCTTTAGGTATACTACCATACCTGACTTATACGTTATTCGACTGATCAGTTATATTCTTCTCACTTATCGCCGGGGCAAACGCCTGATCAATAGCATTCCTCCCTCGGTTACCTATTTATACCTAATTCGATAATGCGCGTCCGCACTTAGATTATTGGTCGGCCAACATAATTACCTACTAATCTTCCTTATGATTTCCTCATTACACCTCGCTCTTAAATTTCTTATACTACTTATCTTCTTCTTCCCAAGACACTTTAAAAAAAACTAATTTTTTTATAGCCTATCGCTTACGGCGATAGTTCATCTACCCCGCGTCTATCCTTGCGTTTAATCTTTGATTACTATATCTTCTACGCCTATACTGCTTGCCGGTGCTCTAATACCTATTCGTCATTCATCTTATACTTTACGCCGATCCTTTTCTCGTGGCATATCAATAATTATCTGCTAGTTATCTGATCAGTTATCTACCGTCCTCGGAAGTAAACGCTTGATCACTGAGCGTTTAGCCTTCTACCTTCCATATATATACCTATTGCATTAATAATATCTATTGCGTACACGCACCTGACATACCTGTTATTTGTATTAATTATCGTCCTTATTTCTTCTCTAGTAGACCGCCTATGAGCTATACGTTTAGTAAATCTTATAAATATTATTTTCCCGTTGTACCTAACTCTCAATTTCCTTACCGCTAAGTGCCTACCTCCTCGAAAGCATTTCATTACGTCATACGCGTTAATCCGCGTATACCTATCTATCCTTCCGAGAGGTCTCAACTCGCTCGTTTGCAATTAAACACTCCTTATACCTACCTATTTGCATATTCTTATACTGTATCGTTCGACTATCTACAAGTGGACATTTCTACCTACCCATACCCATTTCACTGCCCTGTCTTATCAACGCCGATTTATGACTCTTCGCATGTCATCTGCGTGTACCTTGGTCGGCTTACCTCGCCGATCTATCCAATACGTGTGCCCGCGCCCAATGACAGTGAGAATGGTATAAGGACCACTCCATTTTGCGGCGAAACCGGCGTGAAAGCCTCTTGCTGCGTCTGACTGTGGGTGTTCCCGAACCCATACTTTCTCACCTGGACCGAATGTCGATCCTTCCTCCCCTGGAGTCAGGTACCTTCCGCGGTACTCAGCTTGCTTTCTCACTATTTCCTCATCAGCGGAGCGCCTGTCTCTTGCTTCCGTTGCTGATGGTACGATATCTTCGTTGGAATGTACCAACCACTCTCCTGGTCGTGGTAGGTCGTATCCTAGTAAAGCCTGGCTGGGGGTCACGCCGGTAGCCTCATTCTGTCTTCCTCGCAAAGCACCGAGTATTGTCGGCAAGACGACGTCCCACCTCGTATGACTCCCCTCCTGCAAGTGAATCCTGAGAGCTTTCTTTATCTCTTGATTCCTTCGTTCAGCCGGATTGGCTCTGGGGTGATACGTGGCTGTGGTCCAGTGCACGCACTGCCACCTCTCTATAGCATCGTTCCATGTCCTGTGCGTAAATTGTCGACCGTTGTCAGTTAATACATACTTCGGGTACCCGTAACGGTTGAATACTTCCGATTCAAGTACTGTCGTGAGTGAGGTGGCCTTACTGGATCGCATGGGAAAGGCTTCCACCCACTTAGTAAATAGGTCCGTGACCACTAAAATAAAACGGTTTCCCGCCGCGGAGGCTGGATACGGACCCATATAATCTACCGCTAATACTTCGAATGGTTTGGTTGCCCGGTGTCCTGTCTGATGGACTCGATGTAAGCCTGGTCGGGCTTTCGCCTGCATACACACGCCGCATGTCTTCACATGTCGTGCGACATCCGCCTTCAGTCCTGTCCAGTAATATAGTCTCTGAATGGCGCGCGTAGTCTCTTTCGTACCTGGGTGACTAGCTACCGGGTCGTCGTGATATTTCGTTATTACTTCTGCTATCTTCGCGCGGGGTACTACTAGCTTCGACTCTCCGCCTTCCTGCTTCCTCCACAGAGTTGTACCTAATACTTCGTAGGCGGCTTGCAGGTTCCTTTCAAAACGACTTCGTGCTCGGCTCGGCCGCGCCTGCACTCGCCGTATCCTTTGCATTTTTTGATTAATATCTGCATCTCTACGCTGGCTAACTCGGATGTCCTCTGCTAGAGCTCACGCTCCGGCCTCTTGTTCGTCTTCCTGGTGAGAACGCATCTCTTCCTCACGTTCCTCCTCTTCTTCGTGCTCTCTGCGACCTCCCTGATCTCTGCGCCCTTCCTGATCTCTGCGCCCTTCATCATCTCTGCGCCCTCCTTCATTTCTGCACCCTTCGTGATCACTGCGCCCTTCGTGATCTCTGCGCCCTTCGTCATTTCTGCGCCCTTCGTCATTTCTGCGCCCTTCGTCATTTCTGCGCCCTTCGTAATTTCTGCGCCCTTCGTCATCTCTGCGCCTTTCGTCATTTCTGCGACCTTCGTCATTTCTGCGTCCTTCGTCATTTCTGCGCCCTCCATCATTTCTGCGCCCTTCTTCGTTTCTGCGCCCTTCGTCATTTCTGCGCCCTCCTTCATTTCTGCGCCCTTCCTCGTTTCTGCGCCTTTCGTCATCTCTGCGCCCTTCCAGCGTTTCCACTTCGCTAGCCATTGTACTCGCGATCGTTGCTGTCATGTCTTGGCCTCGGCCCCGGGCTACACATGGGTACATCATGTGGTCCTCCAGGTCGTCATTTACTGGGGAGGTTAACTCTTCCTGCGGGCTGCGTGACAGGGCGTCGGGCAGTTGGTTTAGCTTTCCCGGGCAATGTTCGATTACGAAGTCGAACTCTTGGAGTAATAACGCCCACCTCATCAATTTAGCGTAATATTCCTTGTGTGTGTTTAGCCAAATTAGGCTTCTATTGTCCGTTCTCAAGCGAAAACGTCGCCCCTCTAGAAACGCCCGGTAACGTTTTATGGCCCATACTGCCGCGTACGCTTCTTGTTCATTACTATGCCAATTACGTTCGGTATTGGTAAATTTTGCACTACCGTAGGATATTATTTGTCGTTCTCCAGCTTCGTTTTCTTGATATAGGACGGCGGCGACTCCCATCTTGCTAGCATCCGTTTGTACAATGAATTCTTTGGTGAAATCGGGTCTGCTTAACGTCATTGGTTGCGATAAGATGTGTTTTAACCTCTCCATGGCTATCTGTGCGGCTCTAGTCCATTTAAACGTCCGACTTGTACTCAGTAAGTCGGTTAACGGCGAGGCGATCTCGGCGAAATTTGGTACGTATTCACGCAACCAGTTGCATATACCTAAAAAGGCTCGCAGCTGTTTACGCGTCTTTGGCGTCGTTGCCGATGATATTATTACGCCATGGGCCGGTTGAGGTTGATTTGCGCCCGCAGTTACTGTGTATCCTAGGTAATCGATTGATGGTAAGCCGAACTTGCATTTCTCACCCGCGCATTTAAGTTCGTACTGCTGTAGTCGTTCTAATACCAACCGCAGGTGGGTCAGGTGTGACTCCCAATCAGGTGAGAAAATTATGATATCATCGAGATACACTAAGCAGAATTGTCTTACGTAGTTAGCCAAAACTTCTTGCGACATCCTTTTTTGGAAAAGTCCCGGTGCTCCCTTCAGACCGAACGGCATGACGCGAAACTGGTAGCATGCCCCATCAGGTGTGGTGAAGGCCGTCAACTTCTTTGATCGTTCTTCCATGGGTACTTGCCAGTACCCTCTAGCCAAATCGATCGTAGTAAATACCCTTGCTGTACCAAGATCCTTCAGCGTCTCGTTTATGATAGGCAGGGTCGCCGGTTCGTCGATGGTAACTCCATTAAGTCGTCTATAATCCACGCAAAATCGGTACTCGTCCTTCCCTTTCTTAGACGCCATTACGACGGGAAAGCTGTATGGTGAATCGCTTTCTTCAATAACGCCATCGGCCAACATACCTTCTAATTGTTCGTATAGGGCGCGCTTCTTCACATCTGAGAGCCTATGTGGTGGTAGCTTGATAGGGTTGAAGTCCTTCAACTTTATTGCATATGGCGCCAGTGATGCTGGTCCTGCATATGGCGCAAATACTTCGTGAAAATCTTGTAATATTTTTAAAATGTTGTCTTTACACGCGATGTCTAACATACTAATATCTGGGAAAGTCTCTATATTTATATCTTGTTGCGGTCGGTTTGGTAGAAAATGTATTGTTTTTCGTGACGGACAGCATATATGAAGACAGCCTCTGTGGAAGTCTGTCACTCCTTTATGTTTAACGAGCCATTCATGGCCAAGTATCACGTCTTCTCTTAGTCCTGGGACAATTAGGAAAGTATCTGTCAAGACATGGGCGGCTGAGGTCCATGTAATATCTGCCTCCCCGCTAATCTTCATCTCCACACTCGAGTGTGCGAGTCTTACAATTTTATCCGTACTGTGTCGTATTAAATGGCTAGGTACTAACCTAGCATTCACTAAATTGTGCGTGCTCGCCGAATCTACTAGGGCCGCGGTAGCGATACCTACTAGCTTAGCAGGTATACGTGATAATGGCCGTCTGTGAAGTCCCGTTACGTTGTTACATGCCCAACCCCTTCTATTGTTGTCGTTTCCAGTAATCGTGCGGTGGTGGTCTATTGTCATTGGGTCTGGCTGGTCGCGTTGACCACTCCCACTTAACGTCGGCGTGTCGCCTGAGCGTGGTTGGTTCCGCCCAGGCGGGAGGCGTTTCCCGCTCTAAAGGGTTGATAGGTAGGTCTGGGTCCGTTATTGTAATGTCTATTCCAATCGTGGTTCCCCGCGGGCCGCTGTCCATTTGGTACATAATTTCGTCCGCCGCCATTTTGTCGCAAGTCGGCGCGATGGTCGCCTTCAATATACCTCTCTGGCTCCGATTGGAAGCCATTTTGACGATGTTGATGCTGCACTGACGGCATGTTCCACTGAACCCGTGTAGTGTTTGTGTATAAAGGTTGCCGTGGGAAGTCTAGTCCCGAAACTCGACTCCGCAGAGTGTCCATCGTATAGGGTCCGAAGGTCAGACCCACTTCTAGAAGTTCGCTGTACCTCGGGTGCATCAGGCCGATGAGATCCTGACAGATCTCGTTGATCTCTCCCTTCGGAAATAGTCTTCTGTATATTACATTTTTCCTCTGCAGGAAACAAATACCACTTTCGCCCTCTCGCTGTCGATCTCCATACAGGCTCACCAGCAGCGAGGCACGAGCTGCCTCTGTTCCATATCTGGACCGAAGAACGTTACAGAAGTCCGCCCATCCCCAGCGTCCTTGCAAGTGAGGCCTCCACCAGTTCTTTGCTTCGCCTCTTAACCTCTGCGCTGCTCTCTCCACCTGCACGGCCGGGCTACAGTGTACAGCCTTGAAATGCGCTTCACAAGCGCGTATGAATTGTTCAGGGTCTTCTTCGGCTAGACCGCTGAAGGTATCTTCCAGGACACGTGGTACGCATGCCCGCTCCCAAGTCCCAGACGGGGCCAAGGCGGCTCTCGCGGGCGAGCTATAATTTTGGCCTGCCTCTGCCTCTTCTTCGATCGGCATTGGTATAACCGGACTATTTTCTGCCGAACTCTCCATGTCTGACGCACTATTTCCTCTCAACCGTCGCATATCTGTCACTATCTCTATTCCCTTCTTAATATTTCGGTGTCCCGACTGCGTGACTGTTTAAGTAACCGCCCTTGAGACGACTTTATCCGGTAACCGGCGCGGTGATCTCTTATTCAGTATTATCAAAAAAACATCGGTCAACGTTCCTAATTGAAAGAAAAAAGTAATTTTCAAAGTTCCTAATTGAAAGAAAAAAAATTAAATTTTTTCTTTTTATAATCACTATCGACCTTAAACGGTCTTTATCTATTTATTTATTTATTTAATTATGCCGTAATTGGACTACTTATACCTAAAACCATCAAATATTAATGTATGTTAACTCACCGCTGAGTCTTAGAGTAGCAATCCTCTTCCGTATACATACAATAAAATTTATATAAAAATTATATCCGTAATAGTTATATTCGTAAATGTATTAAAATATATTTGTACCTATCATTTTTTTCTTGGTAAATATATTCATAACCTTTTTGGTTTATTATCCTACCCCTAAGGAGAGACGAATATTTCTTCCTAAGCGAGTATTATGCTTCCCAAACGAAATTAGTCTATAATATTAATTTACCCAACTCACCACTAACGATATTAATCTCGATTGAAAATAGCTATACCTACGAGAACAAAAAAAAAAATCGAGAACAAAAATTATCTATCTCCCCACTACTGAGGACAAAATCCTGTTTCGTAATTAGCAGTTATCCTTATTATTTTATCATTAGCAGAAAAAACGTAATATTCCCAAAAAAAAATATTATAACGGCCTAATTATTCATTGCCAAGCGAGTTTCCCTATCTACTCATCGAGACGCTTATTATATAAAAAAGAATTATTCCCGTCGTCCAAGCGATTTCTTACTGATGTATATACCTATTCTATCAATTCAGATACCTATTGTCGATCAGTCAATTACCTACTAATTAAAACGTTACGAGTGTCGATGATAAAGATTTAACTACCAAATACAAAAATTATAAGGTCACCAGCTTCGGTGATTAGTCAAATGATATAAGGATCACCAGATTCGGTGGTTCAAGACATACACATAAAAATATTACCTACCAAAATTGTAAAGTAATAGGTAAAAACTAGTGTTGGGTAATTGTTTAGATATTAATATTTCTTTCTCTATCTCTCCCCCTACAACCCTTCTGAAGCCTCGAGTTATTTTATCCTAAATTCGTGGGTACGTGTTTTTTTTCTTAGCAATTATTTTCGTAAGTGAACAAACTTAAGTTTCTTTCGACTTAATCCGCGGAAGGTATTTTTCGATTAATATCTGGTTGGATTATTAATGGGATTCCAACTGGAATCTCTATTTTCCAATAAGAAAATCAAAAATCGCGAAATTTCAACGATTAATTATAGTTTTTTTTAATAACGATTAATTTCTTTATTTTATTAGATATAATTCGCGGAGAAGTCGCTTAAGCTGCCTTCAACGTTGGGCGCCATTTAATACACCGGGGGGAGTTTAAAAGACGGAAAGCGGGAAGGTCGGAAGGTGTTGCGAGGTTGTTGATAATTATTTGAATATTATTTGAAAGTGAAAGTTGGGTATTGGTTTTGTCGGGAACTATTTTCTTATTCAGTGCTCACACTGAGGTGGCACTAGAGTATCGGCACAGCCGATTTCGACGACTTGCTAGGCTCAGGGCGGTGGCCGCCCTTCGCCGCCCACTAGTTGGTTTGCCCGGCCAGCTATCGGGTGCAAGCCGTCGCTGTGATTCCTCCCCGGGAATTAAAACTTAAATTAAACCTTAAAATTACCTAATTACTAACTATAATTAAAACAGGCTTCAGATTGGGATTGTATATGAGAGAGAAGAAAAAAAATCAATTCAGTTAACTAAAATTTACTAGCATCTAGGCACACAAAGACATTACAAGCTAAAGAAACAATGTTTTCTAAATACTAGGACTTATACTAAGATCTTAACGTATACTTAAAACTATGTGTGTGCACACAACAAAACACGAAGGGAGTCTTTGAAAAAAAAAAGAACGTTGAGAACGTCGAAGTGTGAAGAAACGAAAATTAGAACAGGGCAGTATTGGCCTCCTGTGAGGCGATGGCTGGTGATCCTCGTGGGCGGCCTCTCCAGAGGCGGCGACAATGATCCTCGAATTGCCTCCTATCCCAGAGGCGGCGTGGATGTCTCCTGGGCAGGGCCTCTTTTCCAAAAGATGGTGCTTGCCGTTGTCTTCTTGGCAGGGCGGGAAAAATGGCCCTCCAATTGGGTGGAGTATAATGGACTCAGTGGACATACAAAATAATGTGAAATAAAACCTGGTAGGTTGGCCTCTCTCCGTCCGCGGGACCTCGCCAGAGCGAGTCTGTAGTAGACCGTAACGACCGCGTATGCCCTGATATAAATTTTAATGTTTGAAATGGGCTCCTTCCTTGCTGGTCTGATTCACTGGTTTATAGTAAAGTACTTTGTAAAATTTTATCTGCTATGCGTCCACGACGGTTGGTTAGAATCGTTGGTACTTGGTCTAGCTGGCGAGACCCGCGAACAAGAGAAGGAAGACTGTTACTGTTGCGATGACGAAATCGGAATGCTCCAGATCATCCCGTGCGGTCGCTAATATTGACCGGCGGCATCTCGTCCCGCCAGCTCCTCCCCCCTAGTTCCTCGGCTGTCCCTGTGTTCCCGTACGGACGCACTGATTTTTCGCGCCAAAGTTCACGCACTATGTTTTCTTTTTTTTTTAATTTTCGTTACACATACACTTTTTATTTTTTTTCTTTTTAATTTTCGTTACACATACACTTTTTCTTTTTTTTCATCTTATACACTTATACACTTCTTATGGACTATTTACATGATCAGAGCAACATAACATTATAATTTCTCCATACAGAAATGTGTGCCTATAGGTAGGTATTTCCAACCCTGATTAACTATATTACCCAACACACAAAATTATTTAGACACTGATATGTTGTAGGAACATAAAATTATGGTACTTCCCAACAACTATTTTATTCTCCTTGACAATAGCATTATTTTATTTCAATTTTATTGACAAAAATCATTATTTTATTCCTTTCTTTTCGCCCTACCAATCCTAACTATGTTACATAAATTAATATAAGTTCCCGTAGGTACATTTTCTTTTTATAAAATAACTCATTCTTATTACCTCGATGACTGCCATAATTTTCTTCGAAGCTTGGAGAAAAAGAATCGAATTTTCTCAAGGAGAAAATCATTTTCCTATCTTTATCGCTATTCGCCCTCTGTATGTCGAGACGCGAAGCTTTTCCCTGCGCCCCAAGCTTACTAACCTCAGCTAAACGATCTGCATCAGAGTCCCGAACCAAAGCGCGAAAGTATCCCCTACGGACGTAAATCAACTTATTGTACTTCAATTTTCTTCCCTTTTATTATTATTAATTTAATATTCTCCCCTCGCGCCAATTTCCTCCCCTTTCAGATTTTCCTCGGCTTATTTTTTTCGTGCCATCTATAGAGTTTCGCGCGCTGTCTCTGACCTATGACAGTCGGTCGAGCAGAGCGCTTCCCGAAGCTGATCGAATTTTTCGCTAGATGTCTCCCCTAGTATTGAAACGAAAGCTCTCGTCTCCTCTGAGCGGCTGGCGCATATTTAAAATACCTATTTAAAAACCACCTTATTATACTGATAATAACCAGAATGGAAACCTCCGCTGTCCGTAACCACCAACTTATTTTATTTTATTTTAATTAAGTCAGCTCAGACACAGGCATGAATGCCCAAATATTTCTGCGCATAATAGCTTATAGCCTATATGGGAAGTACATACGATCAGATAATCACCTATCACCTGATCTCGGATATGGGTTATATAAGAATTTCATAACCGCGTCGAGGGAGAATTCCGGCGTTCGGTTCTCCCTGCCTACCCAAGGTAACGCAATGACCGTCATGGTATCGCCTGGTATTATTTACTTATTGTTAATTTCTATTTATTTACTAAAATCCTTTTTTTTTCAAGTATCACACTAACAATTAACATAATATAACTTTCTACCGTAGTAAATAAAATTATAAGTTATACTATAATTTAAAAAGGTTAAAGTATGTCGTAAGTGTATACATTTATACCTATATTTTAATTTGTGGATTAGGCTACTCTACTAGGCTATGTAAGCCTGTCCCAGAGTAACGTTAGGTATATAAATCAGTCCTATTATTTCAATTCGTCATGGTGTTAGTTAATTTTGTAAGATTTTGTGGTAGGTTGCAGTAATTTAGATGTGCGTATGTATGAAGTATGTATTTATTTTTTGCGTTGAAAAAAAATAATGCCAGAATAATTACCGTACCTACTGCTTGATACCGTCGTAGGAAAATTTGTAGGTAATTTTGTAACAGAACGGTGTATGACAGAGTTCAGAACGAAGATACAAGGAAAGAAAGTAAGATACCGAAAGATGTAATTAACAGAATTAAAGTTAACACATTTAGATGGGTTGGCACGACCATGTAGACGATATTTTTAAAGATGAAAGTGCAAGAAACGTGAACCACAGACGAACATGTCTCCGACGATGTATGAATGTTGCTGAGGCGATGAATGTGTGTCAAGGTAGAAAAATGCGGCGTTCGGTTCTCTTTGCCTACCCCGTGAGGGCCATGGCGTGTTGGTCTGTAAGTATGTACGTAGGTATGTATGTATAGTTAAAAGTTAAAATTCGTCTGTGTATACATGCTAAGTCCTTTTTTTATTCGTATAATTTTCATAGTCCTAGAACGTCGC